>MU875002.1:0-10155 GCA_036418205.1 Ostertagia ostertagi
AAGGTGGAGTTGTAATTCTGGGACGTCGACTAAGTGGCCTTTTGAACAAAAATTATTGAAAAAATTCCTGGGATCTCAAGTTGGAAGATGATGTTATAGGGAATTTCGTATTTGTATTTGACACACTGCCACATTGAGACTTTTTCTAAAACATCTAAATTTGTGAGATTTTGGGAAATTCTTGGGTGGAGTTATAATTATGGGACGCAGTGTAGTTATCGTTTTACAAGGAGTGATCACAATAGTTGGAATGTGGTGCGATTTGTTGACGCCACTGAACGTTTTGGTGGACTACGTCCCTAGCGCACTGGGGTGTGCTTGGGCCGTCTCCTAGTGCCCTTCCACAATCACGCTCACCAACGTCACCGAAGTCACTCCACTACCTCTACGAAAAAGCTAAATCTTATGACGAAAACATACCGTTAGACATTCCTTGAGACCACCGAGATTGGACCATCGAGGTACTTGGCAAGAGCATGAAGCTTGGCACGTAATAGACCCAACTGACAGTTTCTGGTCGCCTCAAATGGAAACGAACACTCAAACGCAGAGAACAAAAAAGTGAAATATGAAAGAACACCCATACTAGAACACTCACAAAACAGCCCAATAAGAATTGCCCCTTGACCACGTAAAAATGTTCATCTGACAGCATCCCCATAGATTAAAGCAGTAAGAGAGGACGCGAATTCTACGGTACTCGACGAAATGCAAATCGGATAAGCCTCCGCGAAATAACGAAGCTCTAATAGCCCTGAGACCTGGTAAGGACCTAATAACGGAAATAATAAACTAATTTGGTCTACCGGATGACCAGAAAAGAGGTGGACGACCGCTGACATGATAGTCAGGTTTCTATCAGTTCTGCTCATCAGTAGGACACAGTTCATATCGCTCGAGTAAACAGAACCCAGCAGACTATATGCGCAATGGGAACTGTTTGAGACGAGTTCGAGATTGATCGCCTCAACAATTAGTGGACGTGCTCCGATGAAACATCTCACAACGGACCAAGAAATAACTCACTTTCAACGGCAAGCAACATATTCGCTACTCGAGTTGCAGCCACAATTCCATCTTCGCATACTATAATTGACTCCTGTAAATCTTCTCGTCCGCCTAAAACCAGCAAAATAACCCGTGTAATATTCCATACATAAAATTAATTTTATGGAATTTTAGAATGAAAAACTGTGAGTAGCTCACCTTTTTTATCAAACGACTCCCATATACTGGAAATTAGGGCTGCAGAAATATTTGCATGGTCCTTATTATCACCGTAACCATTATAGGCCAACAAAAGCCCTGAACAAAATTCGGACTTTTAAAAAACTCACAAGTTGCGTCAATCGAACAACATCAAGCTATAACATTCATGAACGAAGAATCAATCAACACCTGCCCAGCAAAAACTTTTTGTTACTTCACATCAAACAAAACTATCAGTTGTACAAACATTCATACTGGGTACATATAATAAAGTCATGCACTGATTACTAAACTTGGAAATGACTAAATCCCCCTCCTTCGACAAAAATGAGAGAAGCATGCTGTCAAGCAGTGTACATTAACCCCTACCTCCAGGACTGTTGAAGAGCAAATTTGTAAGAACACACATCTCACGCTCCCCTCTTGCCACCGTTCCGCTGGATAATGGCAAATTCCATCCTTACACAAAGTTTCACTCCCTCACCCAAGCTGGCCCTTCATTCTGCTCTTGAGTCTACTGGTTTGGATATGCATACCTTCTCGATTGAATAATAAGGCTCCAGTTACTCCAGCGGTGTTCACTTGTCCAAGAACTTCTTCCAAAGCTTTCTGGCGCAACATCTAGATGAAATTCACTTTTAGTACATGCAAGATCTCAGATGAAATTGGCTATATCACCAAAAAGGCACATGAAAATCAATAGAAAATCATGATAATTCAAAATAAATGAAATATTCAGCAGTGTATGGCAAAACGTTGTACAGCACTCGACTCCTTCTTTCAAAAATTTATATACATAAATAATACATTAACAGAAACAATTCAAGACATACACAGATAAATACAAACAAGAAAGGTTTCAGAAGCAAAATCACTCCGTCCAACGGTGACTGCACGTGGTGTCCACGCATACATAGTAGAGTCTCATCTCCTCCTAAAAAAAAAAAAAATAAGGAAATAAATAAGGAATATAAGAAAAGAAGATAGCAGAAGAAAGAAGGAAACAGATGAAAAAAAGCTCTCAGTATGAGGCTATTTCAGAAAACCTTCCCATAACCAGTACAGTCAACGAATTCAAGAGACATTTTTCACAATGCAGCCGCGGCTAGACTACTACCTGCCCTACGATTTCACAGAAATCACGGCTTTACTGCTATGGAACCGGCCTGTATCTGCCTCCGAATTCTTTTCCGCGCGCAAGCTACCACTACACATATCCCGCAAAACCATCCAATAAGCCGCTGCGAAATCTATTTAACAATGCTCCCAATCTTTGAGCATATTTGGCCTCTTGCCTAGGCTATATGAGCCGACCCTCATATTCATCACCATCCAGGAAAATCACATCCATGCGCCGCTAATAATCACATCCAGGACAATCCATGCGCCGCATACGGAATAAATGAATGTCGCCGCTCATCTGCCACTTGAGGCAGTAGTAAAGTACTACCCAGCCCCGACTGAACCAGCAGGACTTACAAGAAGAACACAGTAGGGGTCTTCTACAATAGCGAGAGTAGTAATGGTAAGTCTTTCAAAGAGGTAAACACTTTTGTGAGCCGCGGAAAACCCACATACTTTTAGGCTGCAATCAATATTTGCCACCGACAACTTTATAGCTTAAAATTTGAACATTCAATAAAGACCTGACCTCTGCTTCTCCTAGGTTGAGCTTGACGAACACTGCTTGAAGTTGACCGCCGGACTTCGACAGGGTGTAATCTTCAGTTTGTGCGCAATTTTGGTCGTGTACCACCATCAAGCCAAAATTTGTGTCAATTCACTGGAATGTAAACATGCATTAGGGCAAGACAAAATAACTACCATATGAGCTATAAATATAACTACTTACTCTACTTCATGAACTAGTTTGTTCACATATATGCACGGATTGTCAGCAATCTGCTTATGATCACAATTTCTACACGCATACATGAGTTGACGATGTTCTTTGTCTTCTCGGGGGTACAACATATTGTTGCTGGAAATAAATTATCAAATATCTTCCAAGCGTGCAGAAATAAGAGTTGACTTTAATAAATTCACGACGGACTTTTGAGGAAACAGCATTTTCGTTTGACCGTCTTATATTTTTGAATCCACGTACACACGCACAATGAGATATCTGATACGAGAGCATTCTCAGACAGGACAGGGACAGGCGAAAGTTATCTAAAAATGAAAATGGGGCTCCGCGCATTCAGAATTTCTCTTCCCCTGCCATCCCGCTTCTCGCTAAGTCTGAGTCCCGTTTCTAAGCCAATCAGGAGAATGGTTTTTAGCGGTTCATATACAAGACTACCACAATACCCGCGGAGTGATCATTTTGTACTCCTACTGACTAGTATAGGGCGCCATTCGTTGCGGGACCCACTGCCTTAACCCGCGGGGATCCCGGTTGAATTCGAACATTCCAGCTTCTCACGCATGTCAAGTGTCTGCCCTCACCCCCCACCCCCCTAGACTGGCGACACTGCCCCTGGCTCACGGATTCCCCGCTCCACATTGAAGGGTTCACTGTAGCAGGAGGCAGTGGGACCCGTAACGAATGGCGTCCTTTACTAGTCAGAAGGAGTACAAAACGATGCGTTCCAATACCCCCATATCTGCGATAGCACCCGCAAAAGTTATGTCTTTTGTCGTGGCCAATGGCATTCTGGTTGAGAAAAAATAAGAAAGTTTAAACAAAAAGGCTCTTGCCTCATGAAATGACTGATTAGAAAGAGCGAACCGTTAACTTTGAAATGTTCTTTCGGCTCAAAAAGAACGAATAGCTACTATCATATATCTCTCGAACAAAATAATGCTACTCACCATTCTGGGCAGAACTTGATTCCCACAAAACCGGGACCACTCATGATGTTCCAGGTTACTGCCTTAAAATAAACTAAAAATACATTGTCAAACACGCCACGCCGGACCACTACTACCGCAACATCTGATTTTGAAACAAGAAACTTTTACGGGGTGAAAACGCAGTGAGACAAAAGATAGCTTTTGATTTGACTTGTTTTGCATGCGAAAGTTCCCGCAAGGATGATGGGTTACTTCAGCCTGAGTGGAGATCGGACCCGCACCTCTCGCTTTCTGAGCAGTTGTACTAGCAATTACACATCTGGTATTGTAGAGATACTTCGAAATCGGTACCATTACTGGTCGGGAAACAAAAGATATGGCTCTGACCCCCGCTTAGGGCGAGACTCCATCACCCGCCTATAACCGAGCAGGTGCGGTTCGCTAGACAGAAAGAATTTTCGCATTTCGCAGCGTGAAGCTCCTGTCGCTGCGGGAACCTCAGGGCCACTGAATATCAGGACCCAAGTCAATGGTAATCAGTCACACAAATATCTGAGAAGATGTTTCCAACTTCCTGTTCCTGTTTCAACTGCTATATAAGACGAACCTTTATTAGAAAAAAAATCTCATACATAGAACATGTTTAAGGATGACTTATTCCAAAGGAAAAAAATGTGAAGGTATGTACACGAGGGTTGAAATCGAGAAAGAAAACGCAGAGGACAATATGACAAACCCATGGATAAACAGCTCACTTCTGAATGTGCGAAATTCGGCGATCTGAAGACGATTTCTTTCTATAATACAACATGTGCAAGAATTCTGTAGCTCTATGAGCTCTCTGACTAATCCCCGATATCACAAATGGGTAGCAGAATGGAAACGGAGGAAGCACTATCACCAACATCAGTAAAACAGTGACCTAAAAAGAGTTACACCACAATTGGAATTTGGTAATGTACATAACAAAAGCCCCTAAATGAAACGAAACTGAAGCTACAACGCTTAAAAAAACAAAATCTGGAATTTAGGAACGATTCCACTGTACAAGTTTTCCTCAGAACTTCTCACTCTTCCCAGTCAACCCAGTTGTCGTCCTTCTTCTTCGACCCTTTGGATTCTTCTTCGTCTTTTGCACGAGGTGTAAGCGGGCCTGACTGTTCGTCTTCGCCATTTGTCGAGCTTATCTCCTGAATGAAGTCTGGTCATTCCAGAAAGCAGCAGCAGCACCCCAACCAGCATTAGGTATGAAATGATGAACAGAGTGTAAAGCACAACATAAGGAACTCGAGAAAAACTGGAAAAACCTCACCAATCCACCATTCGAAGACTTGAAATGAAATGTTTAACAGTAATGAAAGTTAATAGCCACATCAACTGTATAATTTACTGAAAGGTATAGCAGAGGAATGCATGCTTTCGCGTAGAACTCCAACTATTCCTATTTCTTGAAATACATGGGAAGAGAGTATGTCTTCCTAACTAATCCCACAAGCCGGATGCATGGCTCAATTTTAGTCCAGCTTTTGGGATCCATTTTCACTAAAACCGATGAATCGGATCGCTGTTGGCTGGCTATAAGGGAACCCCAACTATAATAGAAAACAAGCTAGCAAGTAATGATCGAAGTAGCCACACTAATGGATATCTATACCTCAACATAATTCTTCTCGCTGCACACACTCCAGTCATCTGCGGAAGGAGCCGGGCTGGTGGGCTGCTGATCAACAACAGCGATTGATCCGTCCGATTCCGGCGAATCTCCGCCCTCTTTTGATGGTCCTACAAACGCAAGCCTCATGCAATCAATAACTGGAATTCACGGATTTAAAGCTACGGCTAGAAAAATGTAGCCGAGAGATTTTGACCAGCTACGCAATCACCTTATAAATCTGGTATGCATTTGAATGCCTCAAAAAACAACACCAGAACTGTAGGTTACATGCTGCTCAACCATACCTTTTCTCTGCTTCTTCCCATCAGCACCAGTCTTAATTGTCAGTTCCTTCAGCGAAAAGGCATGGCGCAGCTCCTCATCCATTTCTGCGATTTGTACGGCGAAGAAGTATCTCGACCAGAACGTTTTGCTGTCCATTTCCGACGGAACCTTCAAACGCAATAATGCAGCAAAAACACCACATTGGAAAAATGTTTCTAAAAACCTGCTTAAATGACAATTGATATTGAAAGGAAAGGCAATGCTCCAAACACAAGAAATTCATAGAAACGTACCATCTTGGAGTAAATTTCTCTCTGTGATGGATTGTTTGCGATAAGCAGATTAATTTCAGCATCATATTCTTCCATATTGAATCGAGCTACCCATTTCGAATATCCCTCGGAATTCTCGGGCTCCTTACGGTATGTGTCTTCAGACGATTGTATTTCAAGCAGCTTTTCCTGGAAGGATAGTCTTGAGAAGACGAGAAAATAGGCTACTATAGTGGATCTTTTAACTGTTTGGAATCACACTGTATAGCAGTACCAAAAACTGTGCGAACTATTGTACTTAAATGAAACAGAAGATGCTGATAGATAAGCTTTTGAGTGAAAAAATCACTGAAAACGTCTAAGATAAGGAGAAATAGTTCAATGTGTCCTGTGCGCCGAGGCCTAGCACGGCAGACGAGGAAGCAAGAGAGCATCAGGGAGAGAAATGCAGAAAAAGTAAAGCTGGGTGTGCTCGATGATAAAGCCCTAGCGTTTATTCCACATATTCCGGGCCAAAGAAGCCCTAACTCAACGGTCAAAGGCTCAGCAACTTCATGGTTGCAGAGATTTGTCAAATCGAAGCGCAGAACTATTCAATGATAAGAAATGAAGAATGCTAAGATGGGTATTTCATGATAATTAATGATAACATTCAATAATACGCACTTTTGAACCACCTTTAGCTTCTCTCAATATTTAAAATTGTGCAGGAGAAAACTCACTGGAGGTAAAATTGTTTTGCGGAAGATTCTTGGTCGAATAATTTCAGTTATGTCTCCTTCGCCGCCGGTAGTCTCTTCCACCAAGCATTTTGACGTATCGGACGTGGCCCACGACGGACTTTAACCTCAAACCTAGTCCCGAAGGCCGCGCCTTTCTCAACTGCAAGGGTAGCGATTCAAGTAAGAAACGAAGGAATTAGTAACCACAAGCTCTTACAAGCATAGATCTCTACAATACGAAAGGATACAGTGGGAGTGCAAAGCATTCACACATCGACGGAATTCTTTATAATGGCCATTGCAATTTTCGGGGAAAAAAACTCTGAAAAAACGGACCTTGGCAGCCAAAGTGCTCTCATACGATTGCGATTTAGGCAGATCAGTCGGCGCTTCTACCTCTGTCTCGGACTTCCCTTCTTGATCGACAACCACAGGTTTCTCTTCTTCATCTGGAGTAACTAGCTTCTCCAAATACTGTGCCTGTTCTTTAATGACAGTTGTGGCCGTGTCAATACCTAGACGTGTCTTATGATACGTCGTAGATTTTGAAGTGATAACGCAGAGACTAACCTCCCTTCGCAGCAGTAGTGAGATCAGCAACTTCCTGAGTCATAGCGTCCCCGAACTCGGCCAAATCCTTCTTCATTAGATCAAAAGTGTTCTTGGTCTGAAGGAAAAACTATCACCTCATTGATGTTCATTTTCTTAAAGATCCGCCACCAATCCTATGCACTTCCCATCTACGCTGCTTAGTGGGGAAGCTTAAGCGATTCAACGAAAGTGGACGATTCGTATATGCCAAAGATGCGTAGAATAATTGTAAAAGTTTAGACCTCCCAAGCTATTACCCTTAATTGAGAGGCCTTTCAGCTCAAGCAATGCTTTTTCAAAATGGTTTTTTGGTGTGTATAGGAACACGTGCATGGAACAAAGAACTTTGCTGTTTTTACAAATGGGCGGCCTTTAACGCCGAGCAGAGGAATGAAATGTTTTTTCATTGGGTGCGATCCCTGCGTGACAGATTCCCGATTGGCGCTGCGTGCGGAGTGTCGCAAAATAGTACTCGCGGCGGGGGGGGTGTGAAAATGGGAGGGCGGATATTTACTTCAAGACCATCAAGTAACGCCAAACGTTTTACGCAAAAAGTTGGCTCTGATAAATGGTGTGGCGCCTTCGAGGTTTTGCACCCTTTTTAGGCTTTCAGGGACCAATAAGAGAAGTCAGACCGATCGTATGCGTGCCAGCTCTGCAACATATCTATCATGGCGCGGAAAAAAGCGTTGTTTCAAAAAAAGCTACGAACTTGAAAGACTCCCTGGCTGAAGCTTTGTTAACCACCGAGGACAAAAAGGAAGTTTTACGGCGTGCATTACACTACCCCAAACGAGCTCCTTCAACCTCCCTCCATCCCCTGCAAGTTCTGCACAGTACGTTTTAAAGGTATGTCGTCACTTGTTGTTCTTCAAACTCTATGCAAGAAGAAAACAATGGAAATTGGAAAGAGGAAATCCTAAACTTTTCGCGGCCCGGGAGAGTTCATAACTAAAAAATGATTGAAAAACACGTCGCACTTCAAAGACTTAACAGCTCACAGTGTCATATGTGTCATTTATGTCATTTAAAATTTGAAATAAAACCTGGAACTCCACCTTTTCTTTGGCAGTGTTGAACCAAGAAGCACCAGCGGAAATCCACGCAGCTGGAAGTGGATTCAGACTAGGCAACTCCTCCTCTGTGGTACCGCCTTCCGGTAGTTGCGCTGGTTTCGATTCGTCCTTACCAGGCTCTTCAGTTACTAGTGGTGTAGAAGATTTCTCTTCGCTCATCTATTGAAGAAAAAACTTGTTAAAATCCTTGGAAGTACTCAGCAAAGGCGAGGACTAGCTTGTAAATGTGTTCATCGGCAAAGAAATTCAATTCATGCTTTGATGACTTGAAAGCTCAGCAGTTCCCAACGACACTGGGAACTGCTGAAAATGGCACGCGCTTTCACACACTGAACATTGATCGCTTCCGATCGATCGGAGACAAAGTGAAAGCGAACTGATAACTGGCCTTGTATATTAGCAAATTTCAACAAACAGAGTGCATGGAGCTCTTCACGAAGACTAAACAACAGGCAGCGAGTTCATTTAGAGAAGGATTGAACGGAGTCATGAATACACTCAATCGACAGGGCTTTCCAACGAAACGAACGATACGTTGTGAACCGCCGCCCTTGTAGAGCGGAACCAGTGCCATCGTGGGCAATGTCAGTGGATCTAGTTCTTATCGAATACATGATCGTAGACTGGAAGTTGTAATGAAGGAAATCGACCTCATCACGTTCGCTTTTTTGAATCCTAGATGATAAGGCGATTCTAGCCATTAGACTAGTCATAATATAATTATTAGTAAATGTACAAACAAACAAATTGCACATGTGTAACAACCCTACTTCCCACAGAAAGTTTTAGAGGATGTCACTCGGTCACACTTGAAGATCAGATATATACTATTGGGTTGTTCGGAAAGTTTCCGCCGTTTTTAGTAACTCAGTTTCGAACGCTTCATTTATGAATCACTTCTTACAAGGGAGGTCGTTCAGGGTGTGCCAAGCTTTTTCAAAATGGTTTCTTGCATGACATTGGGGCACATGTGGGAACCACAGAACCATGGTTCATTTTTCCTGAACGGCCCTCTGAATACCAGAAAAGGGGTCCCTAGTTCGATTCCTCGTGGTGACAAATTTTTGCATTTCGAGTTGACGTTTCAAAATTCGCGCAAAATGGAGTCATGAACAATGAATCCATATTCATAATTAGGACCGTCAGTAACCCTTAAAAGACTTTTAGATTGAAAAACTGGTCGAAGAAGGTGTTGACACCAAAACGGCCCCACTGTGATGTCACACTTTTTCACCAGTTTTTTAATCAAAGTCTATTTGTAAGGGTTACTGACGACGTCCTAAATCATGAATATGGTACTAATTATTCATGCTAACTCCATTTTGCGCGAATTTTGAAAACGTCAACTCGAAATGCAAAAATTTGTCACCACGAGGAATCGAACTAGGGACCCCTTTTCTGGTATTCAGAGGGCCGTTCAGGAAAAACGGAACCATGGTTTCGTGGTTCCACATGTGCCCCAATGTCATGCAAGAAACCGTTTTGAAAAAGCTTGGCACACCCTGAACGACCTCCCTTGTAAGAAGCGATTCATAAATGAAGCGTTCGAA
>MU875025.1:16248-27643 GCA_036418205.1 Ostertagia ostertagi
TTGGCAAGTAGTATTCTTATTACGTTTGCTTTTGAAGTCACGCCAAGGTGATACAGGAGCCCTTCGGCCTTCGTCAGAGCTTGGAAATCAAATATCAATGTGACCAACAGATAATGTTTGTGTTTCACGAGTCGTGTTCTACGACGCCTTCTAGATGCTTCAATTTTACGGGAACTAAATATTTAAAAGTTAGAAATGATGTCTGCGGTAGATCGCACTGATCTTTGACTTTCCAGCCTCTTAGGCCGATGTCATAGTTTGCGAATCGAGCGTTTCACGAGTCGTGTTCTACGACATCGGCGATACTGGATCGAGCGTTGCGCCAGCGAATCGAACTAGGTACCAGCGACTCAATAGTGGCGGGACCCAACGTTCAAAGGAAGCCCGCCACTTTCAAACAGTGTCCACTGTCAAGTCCCGCCACTTTCAAACAGCGTCCACTGTCACGTGACACTGTTTGAAAGTGGCGGGCTTCCTTTGAACGTTGGGTCCCGCCACTATTGAGTCGCTGGTACCTAGTTCGACTCGCTGGTGCATCGTTCGATTCGCTGGTGCAACGTTCGATTCGCTGGCGCAACGCTCGGATCCAGCGATTCGCTCGATTCGCAAACTATGACATCGGCCTTACGAAGTCGAAAAGTTAGCCGAAAGGTTAGCCGGATGAGGCCCTCCTGTCATCTTGGCTTGTGGCTTAGAGCAAACCTAAGGTCACGTCTGTCACGAAATTCCCTAGCTCCTAGGATCCGCCTGGAGAGACCGGGTCAAGTGTGGGATGGGTGGCAAAGTACAAAACACACATCAGCTAAGCGGAGCCCCGCCCACAGTGGGCGTGGCGTGCATCGAAATGAACTGTACTGAGACCAAGATTTCAAATTCAGTCACAAAACAGCCTCGAAACTGGGAAAAAAGTGGGTAAAGGTGTGCATTGGTAAGTCCAGATCGAATTAGGGAGACCCACCCCGGTGGGCGGGGCGTTCTCTAAAAAAGCAGTGCTTTATGAAAAATTTCATAACTCGGTTGGGAGAAAGCCTACAGAGCAGAAAACAATTTGGTGTAGGGGAGCAATGTCTAAGGTGTTTCCTGCATACATGACGTGAGGCGGAGGCGTGAATATCCGGTATTACATTCAGGGTGAGCAGGGTCATCACAACAGATGGTTTGGAGCGTGCCCCAAAGTGGCAGCGCCTTCTACAAGTTCTGGCATAATTCGGTTCCGAAGGTGTTCTGTAGAGAGGCGAGAAATAAGGTGGAGAGGTCGCGAGAACGAGAGGAGGTTGGACCTGCCAATGGCGGGGTGGGTGTTAACGAAATGTGCGGCGGGGGTTTGTTGCCAAACTGTATAACTCGATTCGGAGATAGTCCATGGAGACCAGAGAAAACTGGGATAGCGGTCGCCAGAGGAAAATTTGAGTAACTGCAGTGGCAGCGGTGGTGTTGTGCAGCAAAAGCAGTGGAGAGTCGTTGCCACCCTGCTAACGGCGTTCGCAAGAAGATCGGGGAGACAGGGGTAATGATGGGTTAGGATGTGAGTAGGGAAGGTCGATGCCTAAGTGGGTAGAGGCGTGTACTTGTTGTGGACGGAGTTTGCGCCAAGCGTATAATTCGGTTCCGAAAATCTCGAAGACCTGGAAAAAAGTGGAGAAAAGTGACAGCGAAAGAGGGTCGTACACTACTGATGGGCGGAGCGCGCGGCGAGGTGTACGAAATTTACCGGGAGGCGTTACAAAATTATCGATGTCCCTTTTTTATACCACTGAACCCGGTGTGATGCACACAAATGCGTGCATGGGTACTTAATAATGCTAATTATAGGCATGCTTCAGGATCAAACTGGCGTGGCTCTTGCACATGAATCTGAAAGTTTTGGTGTGAATTGGGTGAGGGCTCGCTCACCTTGGTAACGCGGCTGTGCTACAGCAATGAGAGACTGAGCTGGGAGGAGGGTATGAGGCGCAGCAGGGTGGAGGTTCCAAACAACAGCCTGCTTTGAGTGCGGAGATTGCAGTCGCTACATCCTTTGAGTGCGGAGATTGCAGTCGCTACAGCTTAGTTAGCAGGGCCCTCGGCTTTTGTGCCTTTCCTACACGGGAGTGCCTCATCTGTGATTGTACTCTACTAATCTTTCCTACAGACTGAAGGAGATCGCTCATACAATTCTTGCCTGGGTTGCGCCTTTAAAGGTTCTATACTGCGAGTCAGCCGCGGAACGAGCAGTTAGTTCTATAGGTTTGAAAGCCGCAATAGTGAGCAGTAATGCAGGACGAAAAAGAATACTCTTTCTATGCCAAATGTTTTATACTTGGTGCAGGGCCAGGTTTTGGCAAGGATGCACTCAGTCGTCCTGCAGGTCCTCCCTGGTTACCTTAGAGGCACTGATCACATGACTAGGATCGGTTTTGAAGTCATTGGACGTCATTGGTGGGGGGGGGGCGTTGATAGGTGGTCTCAGCAGCATCTCCAAGCACCCTAAAAGGTTTGGCTCATTACCATGTTGAGTCATTGTATACACGCAAAACGAAATGAGCGATCATGAAGCAAAGGGAGTCAGTTAGGAGCGCTCACTCAAGGATGGATGTAAAAGGCGAAACCAGGGATAAACGTGGGGAGCTAGGTGTCTAAGAATAGGTATTGGGACACAGTCAGTCGAAGTTAGAGAAAATGGTAGGAAATGACGCCAAGAAGTCTACACCATACCTTATGGTGCTCGCTATAATAACAAACTGAAATGTTGAAAATGTTCCGAACAAAAAAAGAGAGGGTTCTGTGCTACCCTCCTCACCTCCTCCATAGAAAGACACTGTCGCCCTAGGATTAGCACGCTACCGCTTTTTTCATTCACTTGGTTCTACAAATGTTTCTTCATCACATTTGCACATATTGTATGTTTCAGGCTGAAAAATGCAGTCTACGACAAACGTTACTCCTTGTTCCTCTTGAGAACATTACTACCAAGGGAAAAGTGCGAGAACTCTTTTTCGATTACGGAAAGATACCGCTTGAAAGTCCTCTCCTTTATACCGATTGCGATCACTGATTGGTGCAATACAGAGTATCGAAAGGGCAGCAATGCTAGCTCACTGGCAGATCATAATAAGCCTTTATGGAATCCTCACTTCATATAAAGCAGTAGCTTGATGAAGTTCTCTGTTTGTTTGTCTGTTCACTACGACTTTTGCCATTACCTGAAGAACCACTTGGGAGAGGCTGCGTCAAGTCTGTGACGGATAGGGCATGGGCCAGGGTGCAAGCACACATAAAACAATGCCCCGCCCGTGGGAAACCCCGCCCACGGCTGGCAGGCATGCACACAAATGGACGAATAACAACAGGACCGACCATATCGCATTCTCATTGAGCATGACCTGAACAACGGCGCAGGGTCAACCGCTGCGTTCGCACGTTTTCAACAAATTTGCCACCCCCTTTTGAGAGGCTTTGATGCGACCCCCGTCCCCATCACCACCGTCATCAACCTTGCGATACTTCTACGATACGCATCTGACCCCTCTCCCGCCGAACACCCTACCCATCTCAGTATAGGCTGCTTCACAGTTAACGTGTTCGTTGAACTCTGTTGAAGATGTCATTTTACTGCATGAGCTTCCGGCAATAAAGCTATCATATGGCCACCCTAATTACATAAAGTGGAGCGAACAACAATGCATTCCAAAACACAACACAACGCCACATCAAGGAAGAGTAGACCAGTCGGGGTCGGGTGGGAGGGGTAGAAACGGCAACCCTGAGACAAAGGACTCCGCTCATCACGCAAGAAGCCTCAGAAAGTTACGTAGCCTCTCCTTTGTATTGGTTTCTGGCTTTATACGATGTATTTCCCGCACTTCATGAATTCCTTGCCCAGCGGACCGCGGCCCAAAATCTACGAGCGCGCCTCAAGTGTAGGGGAACGCGGCGTCCGTCTCTCTTGCTTCAATGTTCGGGCCTGAGAACAAAACTGCACATTGGTAAGCAGCAGGATTAGCCAGTGCTGCGCAATATGGCTCGGGTGGGGCAGTCACCGCGGCTTAGCGGGCTTAGCGAGGTAGCGAAAACTCGAACATTCCACCTTCTCACGCATGTTGAGTGACTGCCCTAACCCCCGACCTCCCGCCCCGAAGTGGCCTACATTCCCTTGGCTCTACGAATTCTGCTGACGCTCACCGCGGTGCGCGCTGTCACCCCCCCCCGGACACCTCCCCGAGCACGTTGTGTTGGCACGCTTTTCTGAGCCTTTCAATGGTCTTCATCGCCCTCAAGTTGTTTCACCACATATTCTGCATAACCAGATAACTTGCCTTGGATTTCACAATCTTCTTCGGAAGTACAGTTATCGGACAAAATGGGACACCAACTCGTGGACCTCGGACTGTGAAATAAAGTCCTCAAAGATCGTCTATAGATTTGGTTGCTGGAAAACATTCCACACACCCAACCACTAATCTTCGTTTCTACCTACCCACGCTTTCCATAAAACTTTTCACCAAACTCGGTCCCAACCGAATACATCATCCCACCCCACACTATCCTTAAACTCTCCTCCACACATTCCTCCAGAGATAATGAATCGTCTGCTCGACGTCTAAGTGCACTCCTGCTCCGCCTAAGGTGCAAGTGTTACCGCTCCTCTCCGAATCACGCTACGCACCGGCCGAGTAAATCCTGGCAAAAAGCGCCTCTCTGTCCAGAGGTATTCCGCTCCGCGCACAGAGTACAAGCCAAGACGGAAGATTTCGGTGAGCGATCAGAGGCCGCCTCCTTATTGTCGCTGATCCCATGAATTTTTTCAAGTCCAGCCCCGCTAAAAACGAAACTCAAAAATAATATAACTCAAAAATCGGTCCTGGAGGACCTGAAATTCGGTAATAAGGCTTTATTGTGTGATCACATGCGACCTCTACACACTGCTAAACAGGCATTTTCCTACATCAACAGCCCAAGAGCTAATGTCATGAACTAGTAATAACCACGTAAATGATATGTCAATCACAATTCCATAACGGCAATCCATACAAGTAGGCAATGTATCCTACGTTACAATAGTTTATGATACTTCAAGAGCGTACCCATCGAATGTCACCCATCGTTTCGCACGTGTTCCCGGACAGCTGGCCAAGCCTTCTTCGAGAAAATCGGTGCCGCTATGCAGATTGGACTCTGTTGTGATCTACCGTTCAAAGAATTTCGCTTGGGTCTATTTTTCTTTGTGATACGTACAGGAGACAAGTTGAGGAGGGATGTAGTAGCGCAAATGAACGCCTTACTATTTGGCATAGCCGAGAATCGACTTCGCATTGGCCCCCCAAGCCAAGCTAAACCTTTATTCTTTCCGAAAAAAATTCGCATATTTCACAACATAGTCGGAAGCTAGCCAATTAGATATCACTGATTTATACGGAGATATATAGGGATGGGGTCATAAGAAAGACAGTAAGCTTCGGCATACTGCATTCACTAGAGCCCTTGTGAGCTCTTGAGAAGCGCTGAGCTGATCACCGTGAAAGCATCAGATCCCCCAGTGGTTCAGACGAGCGAACTGTCTAACTTAGGGCTAATATTCTAATATCTATCCCAATCACATTGGCGATAGATCATGTTCAGTCCGAGCCTCTGAGGAACCGACTTACTAGGTCAAGGATTGATTCGATCGCCACCTGCTCGTGGTGCAAACAATTTGTTACCCGATTACCATATTTCAATTATTCTCAATCCTCATCCCTCAGATAATAGTCTAAAGACGTACCTGTTTTCCGAGCATCTGAGCCCAAGGCATGCTCCTGTGTTCAGCCAAACATTTATCCACCCATGTCGAATTGAAATAGGTGCTGTCGTAGAACTCTCCAGGGTCACACATCACAGTTACAATGGTGAGACGACCTTTGACGTCTTTACTCTTCCTTAACGAACACATTATTTCAAAGAATACTTAAAGGTAGTGGTCACGATGACTGAAGGTTGAGGGCTTGACGACGATTTGGATGTCATTGGTGCTAAGGCGTTGAGAAGCGCTCCCAAGCACACACCCCAGCCCGCTAAGAGGTCGCACAACCCTCCAGTCTCATGATCACTGCCGTCAAAGGCATCGTGCACCTGAAAGCACGTCACGCACACCCTGTTTCCGAAAACCAGATTCCTCGAGTGCAGACCACACAGCCACACGTGACGACAGCCTCAACAAAATGTAAAAATTTCTAAGCCAGAAGAAACTTGTTAGCCGGATGCAGTTGTGTTCTATCAGTTCTCACTAATTACAGCTATCATTCTACCAACTATCAGATTTCACACGATGATCAACAATTACCAGATTTACTCAGAGGCAGTCGTCAATTGTGGTGTGTGGTCTGTACTCGACGCGCATCTTGTTCTCGGAAGCAACCGATCGTTCCTTGAGCGCTTTGGCTCTTGCCCTTCCTATCAGCAACCATCCAGAGATAGTCTTCTCAATGAGGTGCTCCACTTGAAGTTCTTCTCTTGCTTTACGCTCGTCTCCCATACCAGTCACTTACATTCATGAGAAAAAAGAAGAACAGTATCCTGTTACACAAGCCTTCGAAACACCCAACACGCCTCAATGCTAATACGTAGTAGCAGACCTCACTGTACTTTAAACCCATATTTGTAACAAAGTTGTGAAAATGATCACGAGGCCTCAAGGGAATTGAAACTGAACTCACTTCAACTGATAGGCTTTGTGGAGTGAAACGAGGAAGTTGAGCCCAGTAGATGCTCCGCCGCCAATGCCTCTTTCTCTAAGAACGTGCATCGCGGCCTGCAGATGCGATATCTGGCATCTTCATCGCCTCGTCGATAACGTTTGGATTGAGACTGAAGTGGAAATGTTTCAAGAGAGCATAATGGTTTCTCATGATTTATCCCATTGATGTCTCTCACGATAGAGTTTTCGATTAAAAGGATCAGATCACCCGCCTGGGGATACCTTTCCTTCAAAACGGACAGACTTATGTACACGACTGGCGAATCCAGGGGCAAAGAGGCTAAAACAGAAATGGAACGAGATCACCGGGACGGCGAGACGCCAAGACACAAGTAGTCGCTGCAGATAGGCGTCATAGATGCATAGGTATTCAGTTGACGCAATTTCATAAGGTCCGTAACGTCTGTTACAAGCCTGCTAGCGCTCGTGTACTCGTTGCAGATTTGCGAAAAGTTGCGATATACGCGATCTGCTACCTCACTAACAAGAAAGACACTGCAAAGAACTACAGAACTCAAGAACTTTTTTCAGACCCTACAGCGAACAGCTGAAAAAATGTGAAACGCGCAGTTGCATTCGTGAAAACGCGAAATTCGATGGCGGTTTAGAACCACTAGAAATAAAGTAGCTACGCCTCAAATCTCATCTTAGGCCATTCCCGACCCATGCAATCTTGCCCGTGAGACGGCACTTATTAGCAGTGTACGGACAGCGCTTATGCAACGGGCCACCGGAAACCGCGTGAGACATCCTATTTTTGTGATAGATCGGACTTAACGCCTGAGGCGGAGGGAGACTCCAGTTCCATGCCGAGCAATTTTTCTGTTTCAGAGTCCCTCTAGAGCAAGCATTCAGAGTATGGCCCCGACTCTCCGTGTACGGACGCAGGGTAGCGTCCCGTGTGGAATGGGAATTGCTACGCCCTCGTCGAAGGTTGGGCTAACGCTAGTCAAGTCAACCAAACGTTGCGCCCTTGGAATTCCTTGCCGGATTATTGCGGAATCACAGGGTAAGACGGATGCGGTCTCACACCGTGCTCGGCTTCGAGTCAGAAGGTTCATGCGCTTTTTTGTAATGAAAACTGAAAATCATAGTAAAATTAGATATCACCTGGTAGTCTCTCGATAAATAATCGGCTTCACATTGTACCCGTAACCAATTCCAGAAACTCCAGGAGCCTTCCAGTATTTCGTACCGGATTCGTTTGTGAATCTGAAAATTCCTTTCCTTTCTTCGCTTTGCTCCACAAGTGCTCCGTTCACACTTCCACGACTGATGACTGTACAACTCCATTCAGTGGCTTGAGTACAGCAAGCGATGCGTTACAAACTGGCTAGGCTTTTTGAACAGAAAAGAGCTCACTTGTTTGAAATAACGTAGTCGTAGAAGAGTGAATATTCAGAATCGGAGAGAACTATAGTGGTCGGCAGGTTGTACCTCCTCACATAACGTCCGACTGACGTAATCGTCCCTCCTGACAAATATTTCCTTTATTTTTGATAGAAACATTGTCTATGAAGCCGTATGTCCAACTCACACACAGGGACGCGCCTTGCATACGACTCCCAGAGACAATGTAAGGCGAGTGGGGCATTTACCTCACCTGTGCAACAAGCCAAGGTGGCATTTCAACTGAAGGCCCGGTGGTTTCCTACGGGGAAGGTATCGTGTGCTTGCCTAGGTGGGATAAACCCGGTGACTGAACACTCAAATAGCAAGCCTTTAACCTATGCATCACCCATGCAGTGTTCCAGGCAGACGCGTGACCCCGATTAGTTATATTTTGAAAGATATTTTTAAGCACTATTTTGAGATATTCTTAGTATAACAGTTTTGTAGGCAGAGCAGAGAGGCTTGGAGAGGTCCATCCGAAAACTATGGTACCATGACTACATCTAATCCGCAAGTGCAAATGCTACGGTGATTGTCATTCCTATAACCGTTGGAGAACGTGCTCCGCCCTATGGGAAAACCACGCCCACTTCTACACAGACGAACGCACAATCTGACAAATAGCATGACTATACACAACTTGATAAAAGAACGAATTATTATGTTATTATCATAAATTATAAGATGGAAAAATCAAGCTCGACTGAGAAAGAAGCGAAACGAACGACATTCTTCCATTTTAGATAGTTACATGAGGTAATTTCTACCTTATTTTTTAATCAGAAGAGAGTTGGCGGCAACTGGCATGAATGGTTTTTGACGAAGAAGACCGTCAACCTTTTCCCCTCGAAGATTAATGGTATCAGATGAAAGAAATGACCACTGGTGCGCAAAATATGTTGAGGCAAGAGACGCTGAACTGAAAATGCCTCCACGATTCCTCGTAAACGCCGACTATGTAGCGCATCCCGAAAGTGTTCAATCAGCGCCAAGTGCCTCATATTTTCAGAAATATAGTAAAATACGGTACCTGTGCCTGAGCTGTGAACGAAATAGTCTGGAACTTTCTTCTTCTGATCTTTGTCCTCGTCCAACTGTAGCAGAACTTCATGGAACATATTGGTACTCTCATGTGGATTATCACCACCTGGAAATTGCATTTTAATTTTTCGAGGCTATTCTCCTCATTATTCGACTTTTGAACATAGTTCCTGTGACTAGGGTCCACACATGAGCGCCCCCCACAACCTAAACCTGACGCTAGGACTAGTACCATTTCCGCAATTTTTGCAGGCCATCAGGATAAATATCAGTCGGGATTTCTCAACGGTTTGCTGAGAATTTTTGCCTGATCAGTACGCCCCGCCGCGTCTCGACACTTCAGACTCTCATGTCTCTAGCCTTCTGTGTGCCTCCGCTGTGTACGTTAAACTCTTCGCACTACCTCTCGCAATAGCACAGCAGCCATGGTCAAGAATCCTCAACGTTATTCACCCTGGAGGCCACGTAACACCTCCCACTGAGCCCTGCGCTCCAAAGGGCAAAACCAGTTACTACCCACATTCCTGACCACTTTATTATTATTTTTTTACTTAATTCTAACTAAAGCAACGTCCACAACCGTAAGAAAATGGAGAAACTGTGATAAGTACACAAAAAAGTAGGGAAGGAAAAAAGAAACAAAAAAAGAACGGAAGTAGGAACGAGGTTGAAAAGCCAAGCTAAAAATGCCTCTCAAGTTGCCTCCTGCATTCTTGGGTATCTGAAAACAAAATCCCACTCTCAGTAAATTCTTCGCTCTTAGTGCATTACCGAATTGATGGTGATGAGAAATCCTTTTTTTTCTTGGCCTGGTCTCCGCATCGACATCTCAACGAACGTCCAACCGCAAGCAGTCCCCTACAACAGTCCCACAATAGCCGAAAGCTCACTATGGGAAATGCTAAACACGAACTATTGCTTACCTTCATTATTTTACCGCCATTGCTGGTTATTTGATGAATTTTCTCCTGTTCGAGATTCTTGGCAACCTGTCAATAAATTGTATATATCATATTATCCTGAGAAACGAATTCCCTAAATTCTCTCAACACGGAAAATGCTTCGACAGGGTATCTATTGGAATTTCTCATTGAGTCTCCAGATGGTCTTAGAAATAAAGCAGGGCCTACAGTGGGCGGAGCATGCCGTCACGTGGGTGGTGCATACTTCAGTAATTCAAACCATTTCCAGTCTGTAAACTGGGCGGAGCTTAAAATCTAAAATTCGTAGTGTGGTTCCGAGACACCTGGGATGCATGAAAAAAAAGAGTTGATTAAGGCTAAGGAGGAGAGACGAAGCACTCTTTGGGGGCTTTTTCGCCAAGCTGGGCGGGGCTAAACTCAGAACTTCGCAATGCGGTTCTGAGACAGCTGGGACACCAGGAGAAAAAAGAGAGTGGATTAAGGCTAAGGAGGAGGCCAAACACTTGTTAAACAAGATTTCGCACCAAGCCGGGCGGAGCTAAAGTCCAAAATTCTGGGAACCCGTTTACATTGCTGACCAGGGTCAACCGTCACGTTGGACAAATTTCAAAAATTTTACGACCCCCCCCTTCTGGAGGGCCTCGAAACGACCCCCCCCCCAGCTCTTACTATAGTATTTGATTCTGAGACCAGCTGACCAACTCCACCCACATTTCAAATAGCCGTCGAGCAGAGGGGAGGGGGGGGGCACATCAACAGTGAAACGGCAAATTTTTTCTTTAGCACTCACAAAGCGTAAAGCGTCACACTACGACCCCCGTTGGTGTAGGATTGACGCTGCCTCCGACCTTGCGAATACGACCCCCCCCTTTTCGTCGGCCGAATACGACCCCCTCGTTGGACTTTGTCCAACGGTTGATCCTGTTGCTGACCCGGTTGAACACAGAGGTCAGCGTGAACAAACTGGTAAGCAGTCAATAATGAGCTTTACTAATCAATATTCACCTGCCAACAAAAACATATAAGATGAGTCTGTAGGTAGCGCTATTTCAATCCTATAAACAGGCAAGAAAACAAACAGGTAAATAATAGACAGATAGATAACCAAACAAAGAAATAATGAAACCAAGGAGATCTGTTCAAAAGTGCTGAAAATAGCTCACCACGGCGATGTAGGGCAGCCCTACGAGGGTGCACATATACGCTTCACTGGCTCCTGTGTTCCCGGACGTTGAGTCGTACACTGTGGTGTTGCTGTGCACCTTGGCAAAAAACATGGGAATATTTACAAAACGATGAAATTTTGAAAATCAGAACAATATCGCCC
>MU875027.1:0-10089 GCA_036418205.1 Ostertagia ostertagi
AAGTCAAAGAATGATCATTGATGAGAACACGAGCAAACGAGAAACGGTGCAAAATCGACAAACTACAGTACTCGCCGTTTGAAATCGAAAATTCACGCGAATAACGCGAATCCTCGTTAATTTCGTGAATTCGTTATAACTCGGTTCAAAATTGAGATTTTCAAAATCTGAAAAAAGCGTTGAACTCAGCTCGTCGAGTTCTATAAGAATATGCTTTTAAACTTTTAAAAAGCCCTACTTCAGATTGCGCCATGCACTCGAGCTTTGGCTCGAGAAAAAATTGTTTGAATGTGGTGCGCATATAATCCCGCTTATGCATTATGATCTTTCTTCAGAGAGATGGGTCTCAGTAGTTGCTCCAGAACGCGCCGCGTATTCAACATGGTTCATTGTATTGTGAAAGGATCGATTGCTTTTTTTCAGATTTCATGGTCCCTATTCCATAGCGGCGCGTTAAATGACTCAAAATGTACATGACTGCGCTCAACAACTCCTCCTCTCGTGTTCAAATGGAAATCATAGATCATTTTTCAGCAGGACAGTTAGCCTATTTGGTGAAATTTTCCAATGTTTGAGCGAAGGTTTTTCCGAAATCTTGATGAGGGTGAATCAGGGGTGTCTCTTTACAGTTGTAGAGTACGCTTACTTGAGTGTAGAAATAAGATGACATACTTGCTTGTAGACGAGCGCTTCCGCCGTGCTGTGGCTGTGAAAATGCCTCCTCGTCATGCCCTTGTGGAAAGATCAGATTTTTTGCATTTCCAGATGAACTCGCAGAACCTGAAATGTGCCCCGTTAGATTCCCCGTGAAAAATGCTATCGAATGATATGCATTACTCCTCCCAGTTGAAACTTTGGTTTTTCACCGTTTTCAGCCTTCCCCTATTGCCGATTGGGCACTCATTGTTCCACTGTTACTGCCCCAAAATCTCACAGTTTCATTTTTCGTCGAAACTTTGCCTATTGGGGTAATTCGATGCCCTGATTACGAATATGACATTCATTTTTGATGCTGGTGTCATTTGGCGCCAATTGGCGCCAAAGACGATTTCGCGTTTTTTTCGTTTTTTCGTTATAAATCGGTTTAAAATTAAGATTTTCAAAATCTGAAAACAGCCTTGAACTCAGCTCGTCGAGATCTATAAGAATCCGTCCTAAAGTTTTCTAGCGGCACTACACTGGATTGCGCCATGCACTCAATTTTCATCTCAAAAAGTAGTTGCTCGCATGTGGTGTGTATCTAATCCCGCTTATGCGAGCTGACCGCCACACAGAAAGAAGGGTCTCAAAACATACCCCAGGATGCGCCACGTACTCAATCTAATCCACTACATTGTGAGATTAGATGAATGTTATTTTCCGAATTCTTAGATTTTCATTTCGTTTTTAAGCGCTTACTGGCTTTACGTGTTCCCTCTGCTCTCAATATCCCATCCTCTGTATTTCAAGTGGAATCTTTGAACAGTTCTCAGCAGGCATGGTGGGCCTATTATGTGACATTTTCCATTTTCAGAGGAGATGTTTTGCAGAAAGCTATGAAGATAGCGAGGAATTATCTTCACCAGCGTAGACTACGGTGACTCTTCTGTAGGAACTGCATGAAAACCTTGGGTCGAAGATGAGCGTTCCTTCCGTAGTAAGGCCCCAAACATCACACCATTCGGCTAGACTACGGTCACTTTTCTGTAGGAATTACATGGAAAGCTTGGTGGCAGGTGAGCCTTCCTTCCGTGGTATGACCCTAAACATCACACCTCGTCATGCCCTTGTGAAATGATCAGATTTTTTTGGTTTTCCAGATGAACATAGAAGACTGAGATGTGCACCATTCAATTCCCCATAAAAAATACTGTCGAACGGTATACAAATCACTCACTTTCTGGAGAACATCTAGTTTACCTGCCACTAGATCCATTTTGTGACATTTCCCAATTTTCGAAGGGATGTTTTGAGGAAATTCGAGAAGGGAGGGACGAACTCTCTTCCCTATCGTAGAGTAAGTTTACTTGTTCTGTTGGAAAAAGATGATACACTCGGGCTTGAGCGAGTGTTTCTTCCCTGGTGTGGCCTCAAACATCGCTCTCCGTCATGCCCTGAAATAAAAACCAGATTTTTTGGTCTTCCAGGTGGCTCTACGGAGCTGTGGTGTACACCATTCGACAAAATGCTATCTATGAGTGAGAGCTCACGTGATAGCCGATGGCCTTTCTCGTACCTGACTTGCTCTACGATAGGGAAGAGAGTTCGTCCCTCCCTTCTCGAATTTCCTCAAAACATCCCTTCGAAAATTGGGAAATGTCACAAAATGGATCTAGTGGCAGGTAAACTAGATGTTCTCCAGAAAGTGAGTTGTATACCGTTCGACAGTATTTTTATGGGGAATTGAATGGTGCACATCTCAGTCTTCTATGTTTCATCTAAGTTGTTTATCTCGGTAAAGATAATTCCTCGCTATCTTCATAGCTTTCTGCAAAACATCTCCTCTGAAAATGGAAAATGTCACATAATAGGCCCACTATGCCTGCTGAGAACTGTTCAAAGATTCCACTTGAAATACAGAGGATGGGATATTGAGAGCAGAGGGAACACGTAAAGCCAGTAAGCGCTTAAAAACGAAATGAAGATCTAAGAATTCGGAAAATAACATTCATCTAATCTCACAATGTAGTGGATTAGATTGAGTACGTGGCGCATTCTGGGGTATCCTGGAGGATGTGTTGAGACCTTCGTTCTTGTAGTGCCGCTAGAAAACTTTAGGACGGATTCTTATAGATCTCGACGAGCTGAGTTCAAGGCTGTTTTCAGATTTTGAAAATCTTAATTTTAAACCGATTTATAACGAAAAAACGAAAAAAAACGCGAAATCGTCTTTGGCGCCAATTGGCGCCAAATGACACCAGCATCAAAAATGAATGTCATATTCGTAATCAGGGCATCGAATTACCCCAATAGGCAAAGTTTCGACGAAAAATGAAACTGTGAGATTTTGGGGCAGTAACAGTGGAACAGTGAGTGCCCAATCGGCAATAGGGGAAGGCTGAAAACGGTGAAAAACCAAAGTTTCAACTGGGAGGAGTAATGCATATCATTCGATAGCATTTTTCACGGGGAATCTAACGGGGCACATTTCAGGTCTGCGAGCTTCATCTGGAAATGCAAAAAATCTGATCTTTCCACAAGGGCATGACGAGGAGGCATGTTCACAGCCACAGCACGGCGGAAGCGCTCGTCTACAAGCAAGCGTATCATCTTATTTCTACACACAAGTAAGCGTACTCTACAACTGTGAAGGAATTTCCCCGCTACCTCCTCAGATTTCGGAAAAACCTTCGCTCAAACATTGGAAAATTTCACCAAATAGGCTAACTGTCCTGCTGAAAAATGATCTATGATTTCCATTTGAACACGAGAGGAGGAGATGTTGAGCGCAGTCATGTACATTTTGAGTCATTTAACGCGCCGCTATGGAATAGGGACCATGAAATCTGAAAAAAAGCAATCGATCCTTTCACAATACAATGAACCATGTTGAATACGCGGCGCGTTCTGGAGCAACTACTGAGACCCATCTCTCTGAAGAAAGATCATAATGCATAAGCGGGATTATATGCGCACCACATTCAAACAATTTTTTCTCGAGCCAAAGCTCGAGTGCATGGCGCAATCTGAAGTAGGGCTTTTTAAAAGTTTAAAAGCATATTCTTATAGAACTCGACGAGCTGAGTTCAACGCTTTTTTCAGATTTTGAAAATCTCAATTTTGAACCGAGTTATAACGAATTCACGAAATTAACGAGGATTCGCGTTATTCGCGTGAATTTTCGATTTCAAACGGCGAGTACTGTAGCTGGAGCATTCAGTGATGTGCTTCCCGTTGAATGTGATTGGGGCATCAGAAACCAATTCGTTTCTCATTAAAATCGCCTTCGTTAGGTTCAGCTGCAGGCCGATCTTACCACACGCACAGTAGAAATCAGCCTGCATATTGAACTCTCGCGATACTCCATTGAGTCTTGTAACCTGCTTGCTCGGGTGGCTGTTCCTCATCCAATATTGTGGCCAGTCCTGTTGAAAGTAACCCGAATGAACAAGTTTATGGATTACAGGCAGCATGCAGATTGGGCGATAGTTGCCAATGTCGCCCAGGTCTCACTTCTTGTACAGCAACACGGTCCCGCTGGCTCGGCCAAGAGGGTAGCTTGCATCCCAGCAGGTGGTGAAGAGTCGAGCGTCAGCGTTTCGATGATATCTGGCAGTGCACTCTTTAGATGTTCCGGTTTACCCTGTCGAGAGCGGGTGCTGTACGATTTTTCATCGACTTGTTAGGCTGTTAGAAGAAAAAACCAAGAAAACGACGTATCCATTCACAGTCGACGACGGTGGAGTCCTGCTGTGACGAATAGAACCTGATGGATAAGAAACGGTCCCCCCCCCCTCCAAAAATACCCTGTGTGAAATCCATTGGAAAACGGCTTTAAAATTTTTCTGCCATCCTTAAATCGTTTTGAGAGCCGTTATGTCGAAAACGCGTTCTGAGTTGTTGAGCGCTACCAGAATAGCTAATATATTCTACAGTGTTAGCCTGCGCACGGGATTCAGCGTGCATCACACGGGTCTGCAATGGTATGCAACAGGGCCATTGATAGTTTTTTTACTTTTGACTCCGCGATTTCTCGACGGCGCCTATCAACAGCATTTGGCCCCATTCTTTCGCCAGCCTTTTTCCACTTTTCCCGGCCATTGGGCTCTCTCTTTGAACCACATGTAATATCAAGTCATAAATTCCTCCTGCTACAGCGCTCGCTCCGCCCACCAATGGCAGGTGACTGGCCTTCCTTTGACGGACTCAGTCCACTTTTTTCCTGGTTTCCACCACTTACCTGGAGCCCAATAACAATGTGCGGATCATCCTGCCTACTTTTGTGCATGCCCGCCCACCAACAGCAGTTGACTCCATTTCCTTCCCTGACCTCTATCCTCTTTACCCCTGTCTCCGGGACTTCTCGGAACCGAGTTATAAGTTCGGTAGCAAACTCCGTCCGCTTTTGCGTGCACCGCGCCCACCATTAACACTCAACCTTTCCTACCTCCCTGACCTCTATCAACGTTTTTTCCGCTCTCTAAGACTTCTCTGGACAGAATTATGAGGAATGCACTGCAATTGTTTTTTTTTACTGTGTGCCAAACGAGGTTTTCAAGATGGAATCTTTATTCACTGGTCCGACGTTTCGACCGCTTCGTCTTCTTTAGAGGCCTGGATGGTCTGAAGCTTTTGATTCGTTAACTATTCGATCAACCACTTACAGTATCAGACAGTGTCAGAGAACGTCGAGAATACTACGGAGCACTCAGTGATGAAGACTTAACTCACCGATGATTCCACCGATGCGGAGCAGTAGCTCACGCCCTGTGTTAGTTGACGTCAGTAAAACGAATGAGCTCTACTCGTCTCGTGGTGCCATATATTTCGAAATCTGTCAATTTGCACGTCGCATTGATAGCTCGCACTTTGAGACAAAAGGCAAGAGCTCATTCGTAATCGACGGACATTCGTTTCGGCCATTCATTCTAGGTTTCCTTGCGAAAATCCAGAATGATTCCAATGCTTTTCTGGATGAAATCTCAGTCTCGTACGCTAACACAGAACATTTAACATCAAAGTCGTTCCCATTGTGCTCCTCAATCTTGTGCTTGCCAAGTGGTGTAGCTACATTACCACGCCTCTTCCCAGCTAGATGCTCTTGAATACGGATACCTAGTGCTCTCCCAGTTTCTCCAATATACGTGCTATAACATACCATACATTCAAGTTGGTAAATCACCCCAACCTTACCACAATCCCCTGACGTGCCATTTGGGCAGATGATACAGTCTGAAGTCACGCACTGCCTGTCATACAGTCTGTTTCGGACGAGCTGCCGTTTGATATTGCTATTAGGCACGTTAACTAATATAACATCATCTTGCAGCTGAGCTCTTACAATACTGTGATGTATTGCAGTGCTGACTCGATCGGAGATGAAAGGGAGGCACAAAGGTAACTTTTCTCGGCGTGGTACGTGTCGCTGTTGGCCAGCACTCGATCTCATGCGATGCATTGGTACCGAATAGCCGTTTTCCAGCTATTTTCAAAGCTAATTGCCTTGATTCCTGTCGTTCTTCATCACCAGAACACATCCTGGTTGCTGTTGTGACCATGTTCTTAATGACTGCATTTTTGACTGGACCAGGATGAGCTGATGTTGCGTGAATCAGGATGTTTTTGCAACTAGGTTTTCGATACCACTTTATGCTAGCAGTGCCATAGACAACTTGATTTGCGTGCTCAAGTAGGGCGGCCAATCGTTCCTTGGTACTTCTCTGTGAGCTTGATGTACTGGGACTGCTCATTCAGCCGTCGGAAGCATTCATAAATTTAAGACTATGTTGATGTTACAACGAATCGGTCGTCGATATATTTGCATTACATCAAAGGCAAGCGACTCAGTAATGGCTCTTTAATTTTGCTCATAAAGCAAACGGCAATTACTGGCGCTAATCGCTGACCCATGGCTAGCTCCTCTGATTTGAGAATAGTACCATCCTGACCATTTAAATATGTTACAACGTAAGCATTCTTCAACCAGAGTCATGATGTGTACTTTATTTAGCCCGAACGTCTGGATGTTGTTGAGATGCCTATCTAGCATTTCAGACAAAGCCTGCAGAGCTTGTTCATTTTGGACGTTAGTATAAAGTGCAGTAACATCAAATGACTCCATCACACACTTGCTCCGAAAGTTGGAACTGTGCAAACGTTGAAGAAATTGGTTCGTGTTGGTCAGATGGGAGGGAATTTGGTCAGCAACTGGCTCACAATTGTGTTAAGGTACCACGATATTCGATCGGTTGGCCCACCAACGCAGCTTATGATAGGTCGTATTTTGAAGGTGTCTGGTGACATTGATAGCATGTCGCTTGGAGCAAGTTTGTGGGTCTTTGATAAGACTGTAGAAAACTGGACAAGTGGGCTTTATCTAGCATAAGTCTAGTCAAGAACTTTTTATCAATTCCAGCTGATTTTCCCACTGTCATCCACACACGATTGAGGTGTCTATAGGCAGCTCGTTCGAAACAGACTGTATGACAGGCAGGTGTCGTTGGACCGTCAGACGTGCATCATGCTGCCAAAGGGGTTACGGTCATGGGAATTGCGCTTTTTTCTTCACTGGTAAGTTGGGCGTGACTTAACTTGAATGTATGGTAATGGAATAGCACGTACCTATCGCGAAGAAGAGCTGGGGAGAGCACTAGGTATACGTATTCAAGAGCATCTTTAGGAAGGTGCATGGTAATGTAGCTACACCGCTTTGATGTTAAATGTGCTGTGTTAGCGTACGATTTTTTCAATGTGCTGTGTTAGCGTACTAGAATGAATGCCCGGAACGAATGTCCGTCGATTACGAATGAGCTCTTGCCTTTTGTCTCAAAGTGCGAGCTATCATTGCGACGTGCAAATTGACAGATTTTGAAATATATGGCACACGAGACGAGTAGAGCTCATTCGTTTTACTGACGTCAACTAACACAGGGCGTGAGCTACTGCTCCGCATCGGTGGAATCATCGGTGAGTTAAGTCTTCATCACTGAGTGCTCCGTAGTATTCTCGACGTTCTCTGACGTCGAGAATACTGTAAGCGGTTGATCGAGTAGCTAACGAATCAAAAGCTTCAGACAATCTCCAGGCCTCTGAAGAAGACGAAGCGGTCGAAACGTCAGGCCAGTGAATAAAGATTCCATCTTAAAAACCTCGTTTGGCATACAGTACAAAAACAATTGCAGTGCATTCAACATGAGATGCCGAGGTAATCAAATGCGTGACATAACTAACGTTGAAAGAATAGCAGCTGTCGAAATCGCACGAAGAAAGTAGGTTGCGCTTTATTTCCGAGCCGGTCTTCGCCTTTAGCGGTCTCCGGAACTTCTCTCTTCAGCAAGCGACTTCGTTCGCCACGCAAACAATCTAAGAAGCACTACAGGATTGATAGGGCACTGCCGGTGGACCCACCACCAGTCAATGTCCACCCATCAGTATCCACTCCGATATCCACAAGCACCAATCAATCTTCAATAAGCCAACAACACATGTCAAGGTCAAAGGCAAGGACAACCAAACATAAAGCTAACTTGGAGTAGGAACTTGGTCATAAACTTGTATCATATCGAAGTCATTTGTGTAACGTCAATGACCTTTGTATGATAAATGACTTGTTATACGCAGTGAAATTACAACAAGCATTCTACCAGTCAACGATCGGAACAGTTAACTTCCCATGGCAGCACATCGTGGAATGATCGGGTTAACGTGCGGTATTGTCTCGTTCCGTTCAAAGTAGTGGAGAAAACGCAGCTCTTCTAGTCAGCGGTTATACAAACTCAAAGGCGGTACGCTTTACAGACATCAATGAATGTCAGCGTAGTCCTTGAACCCTTATATTGCTGCGGTTGTGATTGAGAGCACCTCTTGCCGCCTTTCCTCTGATGTGTTCACCAGGGCATCGAAACCGACCGCAACCCTTTCCAGACATCCTGATCACTGCCTTCAAATTCCTCGTGAAAACGTTCCGAGATGTTCGAGTTGTTGAACACTGACGGCGACAGAACTTCCCTTATATTTTCTTGCACGTGACCCGAAGAAGACGGAGTCTAGGCGGTCATCGGCACTCTTGGAATTTTGGTGAGTAACCCATTGTTGAGATTTCCACTCTCTGGTTCCTTAGCATGGTTGACATTTGGCTGAATGCGTAATTGTGCTTGAGCGGATAGGTAGCACTTGAAGTTTCGAAACGCTTTCAGGCCTATGATAACGAATTTGTCGAAACGTCAGGCTAAATAAATATTCCACCACGCAAAACCTACTCGACACAGAAGCAACAAAACGGTTAAAGAGCCACGCCCAGGTTTCAAGAAAGGTGGACATGGAGAATATTACAATACCGAGTGTTATTTTGTTGGAACCTGATTTGAGCTCAATGTATACCATTGATGCGTAAAACAAAGATCTAAAAATTCATTCTGCGACAACAAAAAAGCGGAGCGATCAAACAAAGAACAAGTATGGCGCTTTAGGATCGCGTGGCAATTCGCAGAGTAGACCTCCACATTTTGAATCCTTCATTTTGCACACATCCTTCACTTTAGCCCCGCTCGCACAGCCGGTTTTGTCCCCCTTCTGGTACAAATCTGTCTTCTTAGGAGCTCTGAAAAGGAGTAATACAAATGCGACGATTGGCGACACTTCTTTGTACGTGTACATTCCTCACTTTTTGTTGTAGACGCACGTAAAAACAGCCTCGCCTATACCACCAAAATCATCACGGCACTGCTCATAGTTGCAACCTAATTCGAAGATCTTCTTGATGAGCCATCTGGAATTCGATTGTTATCGTACTAATCCAGAGGAGGGATACTTAGAAATGTGGGTAACATACATTGGCGAAGGTGTATAAACGGCTCGACTCATAGCGTGCATCTTTCATGAAATAGTACTGTGCCGGCAAGGTCCACTCCTGCATCGCGTCATGAATGACTGCATTCTTACCTTCTTTCGAAATGTATTCTCCATCATAAGCACTGAAATAAAGCAGAACATTTGAAGAGTGAAGTGATACAGTGCTGAAGTGTGACAACAAGGCCGTTTTGCTCACTAGTAAACATTCTGTCCATTATCCAGGGATTCGCTGACGGAATGAGAACAGTTTTTGGTCAACTTCAGCGCTTTTTCTTCGAGAGCACAGCTCCATCCCTGAAACCATATAGAAAATAGAAAAAAGTGGAAGCTCTCGTTATAAATGTATTGGCTTTTATTTTGGTGTCAAGCCACGTTTTATCTTTTGGATGACCCAGATCAATATCTAGTGCTCTAGATTTTAATACTCTAAAAATTAGAAGCGTATCTTGGCCAAGTTTCTTATGTTCTGCTGTGAACTTCTCTTTTTTCAGAAACATCCATTTATCGTGAGCATACGTTATTACTTAGAGGCAGAATTCCCGATGGAAAAGCAACCACTTTCAAAAAAATTTAGCGATGATGAGTGATATGCTAGGAAAG
>MU875052.1:14087-36728 GCA_036418205.1 Ostertagia ostertagi
AAATCCACCGGACCCGTCAAACCAACTCTCTCCTCTTTTGAGCTAAGATCAGCTGAGGAAAAAAGTGCATGAAAGTTGTTTGTCTAAAAAATAGAGAATTCTCGAAAAATCGTATCTTCTCCTTGTGTCCTATACTAAACTGAATAGCACCACTGCACAGAGAACCGTTGACAGCACCGTTTATTGCTCACTGAGCGCCTTGCACCACAGTTCAAAAACTGAACCTTACCCCACTTCGGGGAAGGCTCCTCAGGTAGGATAAGATATACTATCATTCGTGAGATCATTGATACTCTACTTTATCACGACTTCATTCTTATCCTTCGCATGAGCAACACGTTTTTCCATGTGCGCCATAGTTTTTCTTCATTTTGATACTCCATCAAAACTAAACATTTTACTAAACAAACAATGAACAGTAATGCAAAAAGATAACAGCAAAACATAATCGCGGTTATTCCGCGATATATACTATGTTGCTATGTTTTACGAGCAGACTCCAATCTTGCTAACTTGTGCTGAGCCTTGAAGTGAGTAGCTTTTCTCAGCGTCTGTCGAGTGGTGTATTCATTTGAGCGGATGAGGGCTTAGTGGTCATTTTCGAGGCTGGAATAAATCTGAGCTCGGACTGTCAATGAAGAATTCGACAGGATGTGGGCTACTCTTTTGTTGTTCTGAGCAGTCAAGGATCGTGGATGGAGCGGAGTGTGTGCTGAGTATAATTATCAGGGTGCCGGATAAATCTTCGAATGCATTAAGGAGAACGACCAAGTTATCGTGCGATTTCTAGATTGGAACGTTCATTATCATGCAGAACCTTGATCTGAGCTTGCTCATCTTCAGGAAGAAGTATGCCGCGAATTGACATGATGACGAAATGAAAACAGCAAAGTCGGATTGAAATCGGTGGAAATTTCGGCGCCAAAATCTGATCTTCTTCAAGTGTGCACATACTTTTGAAACAAAGAAAAAATTCAATCCAAAATTTTTTAAAGCAAGGCGATATTATCTGCTTTGCTTCACTGATAGTTATCGACTACGAGAAATCGATTGAGAAGGATTTCATAGCACGAAACCTCTTGTTACCTTTTTAACGTGAATTGTGAGGTGTCCACATACTTTTGAAACGCACTGTATGAACCCAACAATTACCCGATTTCTGATGTCGTCAAATGTGCTTGCAAGGTGAAACACATCATTTGTAGTGCAATATAACAATCCAAAGCATGAGTTTCGGATCCAATCGAAGGTGACACAAAATGTTTTGCATATAACTCAACAACCTTGTCGTGTTGCAGTGTTCATGCTGGTTGGTGTTTCAACCTTCGAAATGTTCTGATTTGCAGGTGTCGGATGGGCGATGTCCGTATTGGGTCTGTTAACCGGGATATACTATAATGTAGTTGTGGCATGGTGTCTTCGTTACATTTTCGATGTGATAACTTTGCAGTCATCAAAATGGACGTCGTGCGATAACTACTGGAACAGCAGGAGTTAGTTCCACGTTTCAATGTCGTATGCCACATTAAATAGCAATACCGCGACTAGCACCATCATTTTCGCTTGTGAGATTGACATTTTTCCTCGAGCAATGATGCAGCAACAGTTTCATGCCTTTTGAAGGCATGGCAGGTGGTTTATATTAGGTTGTCCGAGAAGTTTTTGCCCGTTTTAAACTCAAAGTAACATTTGATAGGCAGTAGGTCTGCGAATGATTGTAGCACAATTTCGTAGCTCGTATGTAGTTCAAATTGTGCACGGTCAAAAGAGCGACAGAGGATGTGCAACAATGGGTAGGCGAGTCGGCGAACCCAACTGTCAAATTCTGTTCGGTTTTTCCCTTCAACTGTTTACTTTGGAACACCTTGTCAGACCTCACTCGGAAATGACCTTCTCAGCAGTTCCACGCAAATTTGGTTTGATCGGCTTTAGCTCAATCTCTGTCAGTTTCCCATGAAACACCATCATTTCTTTTTCGGAGCTTCCTCATACTCCTAAATGTTTTCAATGAGCTTGATGACTTACTCTTCAGACTGTCAGAGTGCCACGGAATCGGTTGCCAACGCTGAAGATAATGCCCCGACCTTTGCAGCTCAAGAATTTTTCAGGTACAATTCTTTTTTGGGAAGTTCTTCTCACACGTTCGTCATTCGGCTCTCGCCTAAGAACTATAACTTTGACGCATTGGGAGCAACTTCGATACGAGATTCACATGCTGAACTTCATGCAAACATCGGTTCAAACTTAGGAAATGCTATGCGGAATCAACTAATAAAGCACTAAGGAGCATAGAAGCATGAAAATAGCATAAATAAGGTAGAAAAGTCCCCGACAATTTCTGACCCACTGTCCATATTAGAATCTTAGAATTCCGCCTATCGTGAACGTCAACCACGACTTCCTCGCTAATTTCCCGCAATGATAGCCTTCTGCTACGACTAGATAAATTTCCCGACTCAACATAGGCCAGCAGCACTGGCCGACATCCGTGATTCTTCGTCACTGGCATTTGCCCAACATTACGAATGACTCATTGATTACAAGTTGCCGCTCGATGCACAAGCTACGAGTAGGTACAACTCTCTGACACTGACCAAATTATTGCGCCAAGTCGAACGAAGAATACAACATATAACCATGTCCACAGTAGCCGGCCAGCTGTAGAGAGACATAACGAATTACAGTTGCCTGGCACTTATTTTCCATAATTACACTGGAAACATTCCTATATGCAGCCATTGTAGCCAAAGTGTGCATTTAAGCGACATTACATAAACGCATCGGTGGTTCAATGGTGACTGCCTAGCCACGCATCCCCCGACATGTCGAATCCTGGCCAATGAAGCCACGAATCATTAACCATAAAAACACAAGACCATCAGAAGCGTCAAACAACCGGGAGAATTTAAACTGAAGCAACGATAACTCTCGGATTCTTTATTTTCTTTTTCTTCTCTTCATAAATAAGCTGATGGCGATGGCCTGGAAAAATCGCACAGCAGAATAAGAACTCCGATACCAATCAACCTAAGCGCTCCTAATTAGATCATTCCACCTTGCGCAGAAAGGGGCGTGTAGAACGCAGTTCGCTACGCCAGCTCAGCAGTGCTCCTGCCACAAAATTGAACCGCGGCATGCAACCCGCTGCTGCAACTGTCTCGCCGCTCTGAACCAACACCACCGCAACCGGATCAGAGACGGCGGGCGAGAATGATTTGCGGACGATTGGCTTCTCACCCCTGTCGCGTTTTTTCAGCCGCAAAAGATGCAGCGTCATTAACCCTTTGCGCCTCTCTATTACGCTCCGATATGGTACAAGTGAGCATGCCTAAAACCGGAGCCTGCTTCTAATGCGATGTCCTCGGGGTCACAAGACGCTAGAAACTTATGAAGAAAGCTGATCCTCTTAGCTCCTACTTTTCATTTTAGACACCGCCTTCTCAAAATATCTACGGCCATGGAAGAGACCGGCACATTCAACTGGGAGATATTCGCCGCACTACTGATCGCCTGGATCATAACATGTCTCTCACTAATCAGAGGAGTTTCAGTTATCGGAAAGATATCATTTTTGACTGCCACACTGCCTTATGTAATAATCGGTAATGACTGTGAAGGTGGTATGCGCCGAAACTACTCGCTTATCGTCCGCCAAACTTCGCCACACTCAGTCCAGGACGTTTATGTAGCTTTCCTATCCTCGCCTGTCTCCCCCTCGTCTCTCCATGCGTACTTGAAGACAAAACTAGTGATAAAAAAAGAACTTCATGAAAGAGAGAGTCAAGCAGAAGATATGTGTTGTTTCGAGGCAGAAAGCTCCCTGTCAACAATGATATAAGGTGCAAAAAGTTTAGTGGAATCTAGACGTTGCATACCGGAATTGTTGCGCTATTTTCTGCTATTTCCCTCATCTTGAAATTGTACTATTTCATGCTTCACGTATGCATGTTTCCTCAGCCCATTTCGTGTACATTAGTGACAACACATGAAATAGCTGATGATAGTATGATTGCAAAAGAGAATACGTTGCAGCCGGCGCCGAAGCGCCAACAGTCGTACTTAAGTTGCCCGGACTCGCCATCATCAGTTGAGAATAGAATGTCCTCGAGTTTTGACTATTGTGCTTGTTTTTTTTCATACTCGCACCACTTGGCATTCTATATTCACATTTAGTCAGAGGTGTTAGATAGTGCACCAACACTTGAGCTGGGATAACTGATATCATTGCTTGGGTTAGACAAGAAGACGCAGTCGAGAGCAGAAAATTGCGTGGTTAGAACAGCACGGTCTAGTGCGTGTTTTGGCACGGTTTCGCAGCGTCTAGTTTTGGCACGTATCAACTGTAAGGTGGTAGAAATTCACTAACGATTTTTAATGGCAAATTTTTCAAGTGATAATGCTCATTCGTGGTGTCACAATGGACGGAGCTAGAATAGGAATCGATTACTATTTGCTGCGACCAGATATGAGTAAAGTGTTCCGTTTGAAGGTACTAAGCTTTGCTGAATAGAACATGTGTCGGTTTACATTTCTTCTGTGAACATTTCAGACATGGCTGGAAGCTGCTAAGCAACTATGCTTCAGCCTTGGCATTGGTTTTGGGTGTGCTTCTCCGCGCTGCCTGCCTTCAAACTGTAAAAAAGAACCAATAACTGTTTTCGTGGTACCGCCACTACTCAATATTCTTGTTAGCAATCTTGGTTTCGTAGTTCCTCAAATTTAGCATAATTCTTTGGATAAACCCATCGTTTTTGTGCCATAAAACTCTAGGCGAAACGGAGCACTAATTTTTGAATACTTCCGTTGGCAAATTTGGTTGGTTGAGTGCAACACTTACCGTCCAGGATAGCATAATATTCACACAGTGCTCAAAAAGTGTCTACAATCTGTTGAGCGGTGGTATCTTTGCTGTCGGTAGAAGGAGAGTTGCAAAGGCAGTGTCTGCGACGTGCTTGTGCCCTGCCTCCTCCGAAATCTTTCTTCTACTTCGACGTGCACTACCTCTTACACGCGTCCGGCGCCTTACTTTAGACTTCCTCACCGCCACTAATATTCCGTGCAACCTATTCGTCATACTATTGACGGTCTAGAATGCCTTGTAAATCCGCAAAAAGGTGTGTGTGCGCGCGGTCTAAAATCCGGCCATAAGGTGACATTTTCTGCGTTGTCATCGTTCTCGCGATGTTGTCTTTTGGGTGACAGCAACGTGAGAAATACTGCAGAAGGAAATGAAGGGCGTACTGGATGGGAAATGTTATTAGGCTCTATTCTTTTTGTTTAAGAGGACGGGGGGGCGGGTGGTGGTGCCGGTGAAGGTGAGATCCTGCTTGTGTGTGTGGCTGTTGTTGCTGTGGCGTGGCGGTGGCAACATTACTTCTGTCCGGCATCGTATTATAAAATTAAACTTAAGGATGCTGTTTATGTGACCCATCGTGCGACAATGTCTAATGAGTATCATTGGTCCGGTGTTGCGGTCCTTTCTCAACTCTTCGGCGTCGCTGCGAAGACATCTGGGAAAAGCCGATCTCGATGATCCATCTCAAAATACCGATGGTTTTTCGCTTCCACAATCGGACAATATTGGAGCAAATGTCATTTCCTGAAGAGCAGTCATAAAATTCAAACTGGTCTCGATATCCCTTTTTCCATGAATAGTTCAAATCAAAAAAAAGTCACACCAACCTACGTGCAAATGCCTTCCTTTCCCATACAGTTAGGCACAAGGAAAGGTCACGGCAAAATAAGTATAGGTGGTCGGTGAAGTGAGGATGAATGGGATGAACCAAGAAACCATTGCTGAAACAGCCCAAGAAATCTGAGAAAAATGGGGAACGTCTCTCCTTGCCCGCTATTCCCAACTGAGTGCCACTTCCACTCGTGCCCTCTTCAATGCTTAACTGCTCTTCGGCTGCTGATGCGTGTCCTTCGTCCAAAGGAAAGTGCCATGCTAGGTCGCGAGTGGTATATCCTTCTCCGATGCGGATTTCGTGTTGGTCCGCAAACTTAGGAGCTTGCCTTTCTAAGTAGTTGTCGCATTCTCCTACCTCCGTTCTTATCGTGGAAACCTTCATTGAAAAAAGAGGTGATGTAGAAAATTGTACATTCTCAGATAATGAATTTTTGTTTTTTATCTCTTATTCTTGCTGTTTCTCTCTGGAATAGATCCACAGATGCGGCTGCCGCTTAACGTTGTAGCGCGCACTTCGAGTGCAGAGAGCAGTCAATAAATAAATAAGTGTACTGATAAGGAGCATCACCTACATGCGTCGGTCTGGGAGTCGCCCCCAACCAATTTTGTCCAAAAAACTATAATCCCTCCAAAATTGGGAATTTTTCATTAAGCAAGTGTAGGACGACGAAAGTCTGAACTCATACTCATATTATATCGAGGATTATATTCTGATTTCGCATATCCTAAAAGAAAGCACGAGGGCGATTTCAGAATGAGGTATCCTACATTTCCGCATGAGTATACAGATAACCGTTCCATTTCTGTAATACGACAGGTTTGCAGTTGAAAAATGTTCTATCTTTGAGCATAATGGTTATTGCGGTTCTATGAAATTCCGTACACCTTGGCGAAGTTTTCCAGTGGCCACGTAATCCGGCTCCCGACCAACGTCACGCTTCCTTCATAGCCACATATGTGCAGGCCCTCGCTAGTGTACTGGGCTTGCAGCAAATGGAATTGACTGCATATAGGTGCACCGATATTCGAAGCCAACCTATGTCTCAAGTTGTTCCAAAGCAGTCCTGAGCCCGAGAAAATGAAAAGCGGCAGAAAAGGGCAAAATTCTAAAGAAGTGGAGGGACTTTGCAACATTTAAGTAGAGTTGAGTTTCTGGATTGAAACGCGTGTGGCGAACGTTTGCTATAACGTACTGAGACAAACCTGAGGACGTCAAAAATATCATTAGATTCCTAAATCACCAGCTTTACGTCGGATTCCTGCTGATTATCAAAGAAGTTAGTGGAAGTTCAGTACAAGTTAGTAGTAAGTTTCAGTACAACTTTATTAGTTTAGGTACATGCTAATAGAGAAATTCCTATTAAGCACTTCCATCACCTTTGTCACTATCCCTCAGTGCCCGATCAGTGGCAATGCCTGCTCCTGGAGTATTTGCATTTCTGCTGTTCTTCATGTTTTTCTTGTTAGGAATCAGCAGTCAATTCGGTAATTTCATTGGTTTCCATCGATATAAAGAAGAAATGAGCAAACTAATTAAGAGGACTTTCAGGGCTAATTCAAAACTTCATCACCACACTTACCGATCAGTTTCCTGTTCTGCGAAAATGGAAGTGGGCGGTCGTAGTTGCATTCTGCATGTTCTCCCTGGCTGTTGGACTGATAATGTGCTGGCAGGTACCAGCTAATATCTCCAGTACTCAAAAACAGCAATCGCGTTAAACTAACGTAGATGAAAGCAGAGGTTCCGTATCGTGCGTTGTGTGAAATATCCAGGACATACTACCAAAACTCAGAAAAATCCATTTTTGTACTTATATTATTCAGCCACACAGCAGATAGAGGTTCGAATGAAAATACCCCGACAGAAGAGGCGATGCGACAACATGAGAAGGAAGGGCTGCATGATATGAAGCGTCGCTTTACCGTGCAAGTTGATTGATAACGGTAACACGAGACTCTTCTGTTGTTGATTGGAGAAACTCTTCCAAAAAGTTTTATCTGACGACGTTTCGGGCCGGAAACCATCTTCAGGTCAATAACTTGCACAACACGCTTGAGCGTGCACTCAAAATCAAGATCCGCGTGATATATAAGAATGTGAGTGATCCGGTGGAAGGAAAATGAAGAGGCGCCCTTTGAATAAAAGAGGAGGAATCCTCCAATAAACAATAGAGATGAACTCACCGCTGGAATGGAAATCATCGCTGTGCAATGACTTTTGAGATGGAGCTACGTGACGGATGGTAAAATGAAGAGTGTCGACTGCTTACATCTTCACCAGGATTACCTCTATCTCGCTGCTCTATTTTTCTCGTGTGAGTAGCAGGAGAGGTTGGTCCCCTTCACGTTTCCTTCCCACATATCTCCTATCCAATCATTCTTGCAGCGATTCACGAATTACGAATTACAAGAATCAATCCGCTTCCCTCAACCCGGATTTCCCCCTTTTTGTAATTGGTTAGTTGACTTCGTATATCATGTTGTAAATGATTCACTCTTTTATGTAAGAACGTAATGTATGGATGATGTTATAGACCTGAAGAAGGGCTTACGGCCCGAAACGTCGTCAAATAAAGCCTTTTGGAAGAGTTTCATTTCAATCAACAACAAAGAAGTCTCGTGAAACAATGAAGCTCAGGAACCCTATGATCTTAATTGACAACGGTAACAGTTCCATATCAGGGCGCTTCGATTATAACAGCCTCCACGTCTCAGACTGCACAGAATGGAACACTCGATAAATTTAGAAACATCATTTCACCGTCTTTAGCAGTGGCAGTAAAAAGTCAATAGCTCGTCTTCTCTTGCAAGAGCGAGCAATAACTTGTGTCCTTAAGCATCATCTACCCTCTACCTAAGCATCCATACATGGGTGGCCAAAAAAGGAGACACTTTGCCCATGGCGCACATCATCAAACTTTTCATCGCACAGGGTGCCGCTGTTGATGAAAGTTTTACGGCAAAATATCCCTTAGATGTCCTCCATAAGCAGAAGCAGGCCCTTCCACCCTCACCGTCCTCAAAATATGACGTCATCTTCCATCACCGTTGAGCTCAAGAAGGCCTACCGTAATCGTTCCAGCCTGAAGCTGCTACGAATTTCTTTAATCGGTTAACTGACGATTGCTTCCTAGGGACAGTAGCTCTAAATATGCAGACCCCTTCCGACCAGCGTTTCAGATAACGTCGTAAAGGTCCATGATCCGCCGAGGACCAGTTGAGCTCGAACCGTGCACAAGGTTCCCATGGCAAATTCTTGTGATCCTTGGTGCAGAAAGCTATTATAAGTTTATTGATAGATTGGGATGTGCTCTTTAATACTAAGTTGGGAGCAGTCGGTTTGAGTTTAGCAAAGTGTGATTAATGCTGTTTGAAATGTGGAGCGAAGTGCCCTTTTTTTGGCCACCATAAAATAGTAAAGTGGACAATAGATGCGGTATTAGTTTGAAGTTTGGAAACGTTTTTATTTCTGATCTAGTGCAACCAATAATCAACGAAATTGTCTCGTATACTATAAAAAAAATCAAGCGTGTAGTGAGATGCGCAACATGGGTTCTCAAAATGGAGATACAAAATCAAAATTATCCTCTTCCTCAGAAGTATCGCCTCAAATGTTTGGAAGTCGTTTGCTTCCCTTACGTTCAAATTTCCACTCTCCAGTGTTTGCATTTTCTGCTAGGTTACTTGTTGAGTGGTATGTAAATTTCAGATGGGTTCACGTAAAAGAAAGGTTTATTGCCACCGTATTAGTTTAACTGAACCTTGCAGTGTGGATTACCGAAAGAAATTGTTTCTCAGTAATTCAATCTCTACGGGAGCGCTATCATGAAGAGCGGGTTCTAAGCTTTTCAGATTAGCATAAAGAGCATAAAGAGAGAGCCTCACAACAAAACTGACCTATCATAGAACTTCCAAGAGTAGAGTAGCGCCGTACTCGGTCCAGGCCGAACCCCAACCAAGGCAATTTTTTGGGTTTTCTTTTCAGCCGAATGAGTCTCAGTGGTGGTCAATATTAGTATGGCAGACATTGGAAAAAGCGACATTCGGAAAAATCTCTCAACAAGAAGCCCTTGTTGGGGTACAGCAGAAGGGAGGCCTGACTGACATCCGCAATTTAGCAGCTACCTGGACCAAAGGCAAGAGGAAAATTGTGCCACTGGTCGGCACCGAAACGCTCAACCCACATTTCCAGCAATTTCTTATTCGCATCAATATCATAGCTGCAATCTATGTATTTAGTCTGGTTTTTACTGGTTTCAACTATTTTTCAATTCCGTTGGTGGAACGGCCGTGCTTTCTCCTCTGTTTCATGGAGGTGGCCTTCATTGTATTCGCCTACGGTAAGTGATCTCTATAGTATGCTCGCTTTCTCAATAAATGTCTCATCTAATGTATTTCCAGGGATATCGAACTTACGTCATGACATACAACATATCATCGGACCTCCTACGAGCAATATTGCTAAAATCTTTGGCTCTTCCGGGTATTTCATATCAATCTGTTGGACTTCTATGACCCCAATCATCCTTTTGGTAGAGTAGTTTCTGTGTCAATTCCAACATTTATTATTTAAAATCAATCTTTCCTTTTCAGGCGATAGTTATATTTGGAATTGTAGCAGATCTCAGGCGCGTTAGTGACCAATACAGCAGTTCACTTCTTACATACATGCCACTACTTTTGATCCCTGCCTTCGCGATTGCTAACCTCTGGTATTTCATGAAAAAACACAATGTGAGTTTGGCGTGAGTTATGCACCAGAAGTTGTCATTTTTCGTTCAGAGTTGGAAGCAAGCATTTTGCATTCAACCGCAACTGCCATCCTTCAACAGAAAACAAACAAAAGGACAGGTCAATTTTCTCCACCGCAATCATATCATTGATGATCTTTTGAAAGAACGCATGTGTTCTGCAGGTGATCCACGACGAAGCGAACGGGCAGAGTCAGTAGATGCAATCCTAATTTTCTGGTCTACCGTAGCAGTTTAGCGTCGAACCAAACAGGTCATGATAGATTACGTTGTATATTAGTAACTTTAAGGAATGAAATTAAATATTCATGCTGATATCAAGAGCGAAAGTTTCCGCAATTGGGAACACATCTTCCACGACAAAGGTATAAAAGATAGAATAAAATAACGACGAAATCAAGAACTCCTCATGCTGCGATCTCCTATACAATAACTGAACGTGGAGGGATCAATTTCAACTAGATACGGTACCTTCCACTGTAAACGCTAAGCGCATGATACTGTAAGCCATGTTTGCTGAAATCCCAGAAGTCCTGCACAACCTCTCTCAGTCGTGAGAACGATTATATGATAATCTCTACTCTTATTGAATGCTACTGTGTTTCGCAACTAACCAACCTTTCTGACAGAGCTGCTTCTCCTACTTGTATGCCTATATGAAGAAGTGACGACATACCTGTAGTGTTTGCGACCATAATAATTGTGATGTACGCAAATTGAAAGCTGCTTTCTTTGTTTGTAATACCGAAGATGCCAGAGGCAATTCACGATCCCTGTTCCCGAAGAAGTAAAAGAAGATCAAAATGTGGTTACTCGATAGTCCCTTAGCTTTAGCTTTCCATCTTACGTTCAATTGCAGACGTAAGCTTCAATTTGAATCATTCGATCGAAATACTTAGCTCTTATTGCAATACCACGCTATACCGTTTTCGCAGCAATCCTTGGTTTATTTCTCTTCTGCAATATTTCGCTATAATTTTAGGGCCGCCATCGTATTTATAAAGAACGAAGTCCAGCAACGCCGATAATCAAAAACTAAAGATGGTCCATTACATCCGACACACACGAAGAAGATGGCTTGCTTTTCGATCCATGACTCATTTTCCTAGTTTTTGATTGCAAGGAAATTTATTCTTTTTGCTTTTAATTACAAGTACACTCATGGAATTGCTAGTCCTAGAAACTATGTGCGCTGTGTTGCCGAAAGTTACATTAGGTAATCCCCCCCCCCCTCTACCAAGTTGTGCATGATAAATAAAAATGTTGGCATATTGCAAAACTTAAGAGCGATCTATATGAGACTTGTGGGGTGAGATGGTGCAGAAAGTTCTGCTGAAACACCCCCTGTAAAAGTAATTGAGGCTTCTGATCACGATTATGATATCTATTTATTCAAAGTGGGTGCTGCACGGGCTGCCAGTGCCAGACAATAAACTGCATTATGAGTGGGCACCCTTATTCATACGAACTCATAGTCATACATGGGTGGAGATCCGGTATATTATCACCCACACCCAAAGCATAGGCATATGTTGAGCTGGGGGGCGGGTATACTGCCTGACTCCATGCCGAGGAGAGAATGGATCACGGGAAATCCGAAGAAGAACCGTCGATTGCTTGCTTTCCCTTGCCATGCTTGGCTCATAACTTCTACAAACTCTTCCCACAGCCCCCCCCGTGCGGGTCGCACTGCATCGGATATGGCATTACACTTTCTCTTACAAGAACTAGTGTATATGCGGGTAATTTGATGCAGAGGGTGGAAGTGGTGTAGTGGCAAGTGGCACGCTTACCACGCGAGCGGTCCGGGGATCAAATCCTGGGTCGTGAGTCGCCCGGGCCAACCAAGCCTTCCATCCCTCCGGGGTCGGTTAATTGGTACCAGACTTGTCTGGGAGGATAAAAACACTGACTTGTACATCGGCTGGCCCCCGCAAGTCATTGTATAGGCCACATCGCATTCAAACGCCACTACGAATGTACAAATGGAAGTAGAATGCGTGCCGCATCCCAAAAAGGGATTGATCAACGGCAAATGCTTTATCCTTATACTTATTATGGGGCGAAGCACTCGATGCATTTAAAACCATGACAGGTAGCTTCTTACTCCTATTACACACGTTTTTTGTGCAAGCCGCCCATGCAGCCACCGAACGGCTTCACCAAATTAATTGCACACGTGAAAAGTTTTTTTAGCATCCTGATCACTCGCACTACTTTCATTCTTGTTTTCTTGTTTCTAACTAACTCTCAAACTCCGCACTGCTTTTTCCGGAAGCTCTTCCATGTAGTCTTCACAGCGAGTGTTGCTTGTGCGTAGCGTCGCTTCTCTATCTTTTTTACTTCTACCAGCGCGAAGCATGCTGAGTATGTGCTCCAGTCCTTGAATTGACGAAGTGTAATCGGTGGTTGTCTTGGAGTACCTACATCCGGAAGACAGCGCTGCAGTTTGAAAGTACGCTCCCCAGGTGATGCTGGTAGTTCCAGGTCTGATGTGATTTGAAAAGAATGGCAGTGCACCTCCTTCAAGTCATCTTAAGAAATGCTCGGCTGCTTCCAATTTGCCTTCAAAGAGCCATCGGTGCCTATGCTCCAGCGCAAGCGGTTCTACTTGCCCATCAAATCAGCACTTCGTCGAGTCTCATAACGCATCCTATTTTCCGATCATTGGCGAACTCTTCTGAAGTGTTCCACGTTACGGAAATATTGCTTCCACTTGCCAACGCCACGAAGCTTTATGTAGCGCCATTGTCTTTCACATTTTCTATGTTGCAGCCAGAAGTAAGATTGAACAGACACAGTCGACTCGCCAAACGTTATTTCTCCAGATGGAACCTTTTTGAACGGGAACGCTGACTTTGTCTCCTCCATTGGTCAAACCTTCGTTCAGACACCAAGCCGTTATAGTGCCCGTCGTTCTTCGACATTATGGATTTTCTGGAGAGCACAAATACATCAATCCTATGGAACGCTACCAGATTTTGAACTGAAATGCACCACATATTATCTGCCATAAACTGCGTGAATATTGAATTACAGAAATACTTCAAAACGTATAAACAGATGGACAAGTCGTGGCGCTACGTCACTTTGCGAGACATATTATGAGAAATATTATGACTGACGTTACTGTAGAGTGAGAAGAACTAGGGCGAGTAAAGTCGGACAGATCGACAGATCGCTTCACAGGACGAAAGGAGAAATGGCATGCGACAATTCGTAGGCACAATTCATCCAGACTTGGCGATGACGTACTTGTATACGACTGACTTACCACCTTTATGAAAACGGCGTTTTGGCTTTTGGCCTAAGGAACCAGCATGATTTTGCGATCGCGCCGCCTCAACCGTCTTACGTGAATTTTGAGTGACGAATCACATGACAAGAAGTAATAACACGAAACATGAGTGATAAAAGCTCTTTTTTGTAATGTTCAATGCGTTCAAGCTGTGCGAATAATAGTAGTTAATGAAAAGAATAGTGAAATTTCGATCAAAAGAACGTGTAAATATTGTAACGTATCGCTCAACTGTATAATAATAAAAATAACGACTGCATAATAGTAACCGTAATGCACTGAAAAATGAAATTCAGTTGACCCATACAGCAACGGATTTCAAAAGGAATTTTGTCCCCATGTTTCAGCAAAACACAAAGCTTGTCATCCGCTAGATTCTGCATCTGCTTACACTTCTTTTATTACTCAGATGTCCATAAGCAAAACGAATGTGAAGAACGAAGCGGGCTGTAAACTGAGTTTCAGAAAATCTTTGCTAAACTAGCTCAATTATAGCATATCTGATCATTTCTTAGGACACATTATCTGGAGCTATGTTAAGGTTTGTGCCATATACCGAACAACAAGTCTTCAAAATATATAGCGGATGAGCAAAAAAGACAAGGTGCAGGATACATGCATCTCGAGCGTCTGCACATGGCTTGCAAAGTGGGGGCCGTATGTGTCGTGCGCTGTCGTCAAAGTTTGATATGGAATGCGGATTGGCCAAGTCCGAAGAGGCACGGAATGACTTCACCGCGCTTTTGGCATTTTCTGCCACTCGCCGTAAAAACAACTGCCTTAGTGCAATTAGAGCGCGGTTTCCCCGACACATACAATGATACATGAGGTGTGGTCACAAATTGTGGTACCGCACACAATTTAGAATTACAAATGGATGGAGTTTTGAATGCAGCTTTCACGTACTGATGCTTTGAGATGATGTTTACACTTTGATTTTACTAAAATAATAAACCACAAATCGTTGAGCCCTTAGCTCTTTCAAGATAACCACTCGTTTGTTCGAGGTTTCTGGTGGTGTTACATTGCAAAATGACTCAAGACAGCAGGAAGCCTGCAACAACCACCTATATCAAGTTCAATGAACAGGGCTAGGAATGATTGGTGTTGATGTGGAAGAGAAGCTACTACTCCCACCAAGACCGATAATAGAAAGTACTGCGAAGCTGTGTGGCTCGACGGCACTTGCATCCATCGTTTGTCTTCCTGCTAGCATCAGACGCCTAGTTTGTGAGTTAATCGCTGAAAAGCAGCGTAAAGCTAGCTCGGTGGTGCAAATAGAGCGGGAAAGCAAGCTGCGCGGGATGGGGATGCTGTCCAAATTCTGTATTGCAAATTTTCTTCACTGATGAGAAGGTATTCATAGTCAAGTTGGTCTCAAAAAGTAGAACGACAAAAGCACATTTCTTATTAACCAAATAAAGTTCATCAAGCATCTTCGTATCCGCATCATCTCTGGAAGATGGTTTTTGCGTTCAGGATACCTAAAATCAGGGTATTCTACTCCAAGGCATAAAATAGAACAGCAAAAATTCCCTCAATCTTTATAAACTTAAGTGATTCCTTCAGCCGAAGGAAGCCTTAGAAAAATCACAACAGCATTGAACATTTTTGATGAACCTTGCACACAACAAAATTTGCGCAATGTTCTTGCCAGCTGAGCTGCCCAGAGATCACTGCGATCGGCGAGTAGTTCCACCTGAATCTTATTTGAATCTTATCTGAATCTACCAGTCTAAGCTATGCGGAGAGTGATGAAGACGAGCACATCTCCTGACATCATGGAAGCGTCGATGGATAGAAGTCCCTTCGGAACGCTTAGGACAAACTCGAGGCCGGACGCGCGCGATCAGTGCAGTTCAGAAGACCTCACTCCTTTGAGTTATATGTATATAATAATTACCGCTCCTTAAACATCAATAAATATATTTTTGTTTTCCGGCCGTTTTAGTCATTGTACAAGCCTTCCATGACCACTTCATCTTGTTATCTATAATTTGTGCCACCTGTACACCCTACCCGTACCATTGTAGCTACGCTTAAGTTACTAAATATGGGAATTGACTCTGCATGGTCGAGCATCGTCCAGAGAAAACTAACGGCAACGCCCTTCTGCCTATTATATCACAAACAGTTGCCTGACATCATGCACCATCTAAAACAAAGCATGACGACATGTTTCTTGAGGAAAGTCGTGAGTCAGGAGGATGGCTAGCCACCTAGCCTCAATAGACTTCTTTGTCTGACTTATATTGAAAATCTATCAACATCATCAACGAAAGGTTATTAATTGTCACCAGTGAGCATCCAGATGGCGACTTCAGCACCATGTTTCCCCTTTTTGCATCCTACCCTTCCATAACATCTTCCCCACTTTCAAGTTTCTGATGCCATACAGGTCAAATTTCGCGAAGCTTTCTTTCTCTGTAATGCGTGAATTTGGCTCAACCTTGTAGGCTTAAACTAACACGAAAGCCAACCCTCTTTTCCAAATTATCCTTTTTTCTTGATCGGATCGGAATGAGATGAATGATCGGATCGTTATCTTGGAGGATTTGTCCTTTAGACCTTGTGGCGATGGCGACAGCTCTCTCCCAATCCTCATCAGTGGTTCTGAGGTCACTTTAGACCTTCTGAGGGAGGCGAACACCCATCGTCGACGTTTCGGGACCATGCTACCCTCTCCTAGAGTGGCTTACTCTATCGTAATCATACACCGCTGGGACCTAATTTCCATCTTCAAAAAGGACACCTATTCAAGAATGATCGAACGTCGAAACTTCTCAAATCCCACGAAAATTTGCATTTTTGCCGAAAAACTCACCCTTCATAACGAAATGCGCCTCGATCACAACCGCGTGCAGAAAAAGAGCCCAGTTGAGTGCCTCCCCCCGCTCTTCCCCAATAGCGAGATCGCTACCATTTTTTAGTGCTCCGGCTTCCTCAGCACGAACCATGCTGAATAAAGAATAGATGGAATGTGAGAAGACTTGCTTAGAAGGACTACTCTTGTCTTGAACCATTTCTTTTGCCAGGAAGATAACACTGTAACGTAGTAAAGACATTCGTACGTAAGATTCTGTCTTGAGGATGGCTACTGAATCTCGAGGAGCTTGGGGAAGTCAAACTCAGTTCATTCTTACGTGTATTGGATTCTCCGTTGGATTGGGCAATCTGTGGCGATTTCCAGCTACGGCATACGAAAATGGAGGAGGTATTATATTTACATTCGTTCATCTAATTGTTGTTGGAGGGATGGCATGTTTCTAGCACTATATTTTACTGCCGCTGTTTTCAAAAGTTGAGCTGTATTTTTTTACACAAAATGCGCAGTGCGCATTACTGGTTGGAAATTCGGATCTGGATAAAGCTGGACTTGTAGAACGCGAATACCATGCCCGTTTGGTGCGAAAGCTCTCGCGCTATTCCACGGGCGTCGGCGCCAAAAGTCAATGAAAACCTTACCATTAGATGATCAGATTTGCTGAGAAAACTCGCCACCGGGGTAGTTCTAAGCAAATTCGCTATTCACAAAAATAGAAACCGTTTTGTCCATACACGGCCCCTATATCATGCAGAAAACCGAGCGCAATTGAAGTTATGGGGTCCCAAGACTGAACCTCGGAGGCAGGAGAACTGTCAGTGAGAATAAGAAATCGCTCGCCTTGGCCACTTGGAGAATCTTCTCTGCCTAAGGACTAGCCGTTTTTCCAAGCAAAGAAGATGGTCCGTCCACTATTCTGAATGTTGCCATGGCAATGCCCCCGTACCTTGCGATGGTGCACGAAACTACTTTGAAAAAGAGCAGCGCTTCGAAAGGCATTTCCTAATACTAGTGCAACCCTTGCTATGGAGCTTACGATAAACTCTGAATTTTTGTTTATAGTATTTTTTTTCCTTATTAAAGGTTTGACTGTGAAGAAAACATAAATTTTCAGCAGCAGCGTTCGTTGTGCCGTATGTGATTTGTTCTGCAATTGTCGGTCTTCCTTGTCTCTATCTGGAATTTCTCATCGGACAGCTCACTCAATGCGGACCTTCCAAAGCGTTTCGCTATATAATGCCGGCCGACTACTGCCGGCCATGGCAAGGTTGATTTATGGTTATTTCTTAGGAAACTCTTTAATCACTTATCGGAAGTTACGCTTTTCGGACCACATCCTGCCCTCATTCCACATCCGTGCTGGTATGTTTCCAACATACGATCCTGTACTACTCCTAGTTATGCTGGCTTGTTGTTTTGTCCAAGAATATAATCCTCTGCTTGTCATAACCGTGCAGTCGGGCCGCGTGTCAACCATGTGTCAGCGTTCCCTGTGCGTCCCATCTAGATACATTTCCATGTCATCTACGGCACTTGGGTGTCAATATTTGAGCTTCTCTCCCACGCTTGCAGATCCTCAACAATAAAACTTTGCGCAGCTCATCTCATAAAGCAACGATTCTCAACCCTATTTCCAGAATTGTCAGCCATTTAGAGCGCCGCATTCTGGCAGTTCCAGGGGATAGAATCCTCCTTTACTGTGGAAGCGAAGTTATACGATATGTACGAAATCACAGATGAAGGGTACCGTTCTTAGCTTAGGACGCATTGCAAGGAATTTGTGGTTCATGGGGTACCCCACAGGAAGCCCGTTGCAAAGTGGAGACGCAGGGAGGGTCGGCGGACGAATCACAGCGCGTGCTATGCGACGGGTTCATTCTATTCGGTTTGGCGCAAAATCACTACAGCGCGCGTCGCGACTCGTCCGCTGACCCGTCTGCGCCTCCGTCTTCTCGCCGCGCGACGGGTCTCCTGTCGGATACCCACGAAAGGGTCCTAGATCCAATCAAGGTATAGCCAGCACTCTATCAAGAGATATAACCAAAAATTTCGAGATGTTCTTCCGCATGAAAACATGGAACACTAAAGCTAAACAAGGTGCTGGGCTTTGCTGATAAGCACTTCGGCATGATTTTCACCCATGCACCGCAACTTTGCCCACCCAACATTGCAAAAGCGTTGGTCTGCGTCTAGCTCGTCCCCTATATTCCCTCGTCTTGGTGTCTGTTCTCTCGCACCCAGTGTCTCTTATACTGCCTCACTGTCTTGTAGAAGCTCGTAGACTCGTCCTTGGCCTAAAAAGGGCCTTCTTCTTCAGTGCTCCACTCCCTCCCTGGCCTTTTTTCAGTGGGTTAAATCGCAGCTAGTGCACCATATTTGAAGCTCGTAATCCGCTTCTGCTGTCGTGGGGTTTGCAGTTACTACATCACAGTGCTCTTTTTCTCTGCAAAATTTGACTCATCACGTTTTTTTTAAACATTCTCGCCTTTAAGGTGTTGGATGGGCAATGTCGTTGACGAGTTTGATAACTGGAATCTACTACAATGTTGTAGTAGCATGGTGCCTCTCATATATTTTTGATGTCATTACTTTCCAGTCGGCTAAATGGACATCGTGCAATAACATCTGGAATACTAAAAGTAAGTTATGGCCTTGCAAAGGTACAGGTCGCGATGGAGCGGGGGTGTTGTTACGCCCGGAATCACTAGAGAAGGTGAGAAGAACCGTGAATGAGTAAAAAAGCTCAAAGGCAAACCCCGGGATTAGCCCGACTAGTAGGAAGGATACCGCTAGGGAAATTGTAGCCTACCTAGATCACTCCAGCTTCGTCGCAAAAATTGCGCGGTTAGGGCGCTAATCCTTACGGGCCTGCAACCATCGACCCCTGTTCCAACGCTTCCCACCCACCGCGAGAGGTGGTGAGATCAGCGTGCTCTCTCAAACGACGTGCTCCTCTTCTTTGATCTCGCCATCGTACCACATCCGCCTTATTGAAGGTTAAAGCCTTGATCCCAGGCCGGTTCCCAAAGTTTCTCTGGTTTCCATTCATTTCAGGTCAACGTCCGCAGCTAAGCTATCACAAGGCGCTCGTAGCACCAGTTTTATCCCGGGGCTTGCCTTTATGGGAACTATAAAAACCCTAAAATGAAAGCCTCCTTTTTATGAGCTCGGCTATAGCATGATGGCGAAGAGATGGAGCAGCAGAACAACCCTACGAGAGGACGCAATGTACCCCATGCTGCGAACGAGTAAAAATGGAAGGAAGTATGGGGAATCTGGACCCACTTTCATTTCGCCATAGTGTTACCACGCCTGCGCTCAGGTGCCAGTCTACACTCCCCTTCAAAAAGCCAGAAATTGTGCGGTGCAAACCACACACCACAAGTGACCACAATGTGATGGTACCCGTGCCTTTAAGTCTGCTTGACTTCACTGAAAAGGGCTCATAGAGGTTTCTTCTATGCGGGAAACTCGGGCACAGAAGCACGTCATCGTAAGCGACGTGCCACATGCCACGCTCATCTACTTCACTGAATGAGAACTTTTGAAAACCGAGCGCACGTGTTGACCCTCATTTTGGAATGGGACGGTGGGTCTCTGAACAGCGCAACCTCAAAGTAATAGGAGAAATGTTAAGATCAGTCAACGGCAAGATGTGCCAGTGCTAAAATATTATGGTTAAATTCCTGCTAATCTTTTTATCAAAATAACTCTATTTTTTTTTTTAAATTTTCCCGTTTGTTCTGTTTCTCAAATTCAATTTTTGACTTGTTTGATATTCAATGTGTCAAGCGTAGCACCACAAAAATCCCTAATGTGAATATGCACGTGAACGAGAATGACCCACATTTTTCAGACTGCTTCAATGGTTCTGGCTCTGCTCTTATGATTGGGAATCATGCAGCACTTGCAGCTCAAGAATTTTTCGAGTAAGGTGCCACAGCATTTTCAAAAAATTCACCTCCAAACTGCTATATAAGACTCAGAAATTTTTATTCCATTTCCTCGTTCCATGGATAAAAGATGAACCAGGGCGGGACAGTGGCAACAGATGTCGTTACTCTACAGGAGTCCTCCACACGTTCTTCGCGTCTTTGCTGTTAAGACGTATTTTAAAAAACAAAATCGCTATGCTGAACACAATTTGAGCCGCTTTTTTGAACAATATAGGTGAATTAGAACAAATAAATCCGTAGTTTTCAACCCAAAGGCAACTTATATTAGTTCGTTGAACCCCGAAATGCTTAGTTCTGCAACAATGAAGAAGAAGCAGAAGAGACAGCCTAATCGCAAAACATTAAGTACATAAAACACAAGCAAATTATTTAAAAGAATCGTAGTACAACCTTTCGTGTGAAAAGATCCTTTTATAAACTCTCACAGATGAGTTTGACTAGCGCTCCGATCAGAGAAAACGGCAAAACCGCCTTCGATGAGGCTGATAGACGTCACAAACAACGACATAATGCCCTTTAAAGCAACAGTTCAGGGAGGGTCCGAAAATTTCAATGCCACTACTACTGAGGGATACACGAGCCCTAGTGAAGAACATATGCAGTGGAAATAATAAACGAACTTACCTCAGAAACTCAAAAACAGGGTGGAAAGTCCCTCAAACATGGGTGTTCTTGGGGATTTCCCCAATCCCGCCCCCTTGCCGGCCGTCATTGGACGCGTCGGCAATCGTGCTCGTTTTGGGACCACAGGGAAAATTGATTGAAAAATGGAGCGCGTTTACAGCGGGCACGTTCAGACAACTCGTCCAACGTGCGTCTTTATCCATTGCTGAGCGGCAGAGGGAGAGTACCTGTCTAAGACCCTCCCCGACGTTTTTTTCCAGTTTTTCATACATTAATCGTCTGGTTTTCATCTACAACTTCATTATTGGTGGTTTTTTCCCGCGAAACCGTTCCTGAACTGTTGCTTTAAAAAATCGTACATAAGCACTGAATAAGGTTGTGGTTAAGAGTGATATCTGATAAAGGATTTCACGATAAGACTAAGACAAAGATGAGGAAACTCACCCTGTGGAGAGACAGGTAGATCTCCTAAGGTGTGGGACTGATCTACAATTTGCATCGAATTGTATGCTCCGGCGATCTAGAATGGCTCCACAGCGCTACTCGAGCGCTGTCAGCGCGTTACGCCCTCCTTCCATTCTCCCCTCGCGCTGAGTAAGCCTCTAGCCGTTTGGTTTGGCAGAAAGGAACTAAGGTTGAAGTTCGATGAGAGTTGCATCAATGAGGAAATCAGCGAACAGGAAGGGGTCTCGCTTCTCGGGTTACAGGCCGCTTTGCTTGATTTTTCTTCTTTCGTGCAACCCCTGACCGTCCTCTAACTTAATTTTCAGTAGGCTGGTGGGCCTTTCAACCTGTAAGTCCCGACCGCTCGATAAGTAACATAATCGGCCGATCGCCTAGAAATGTCCAACGAGGTGCACATAGTGAGCTCAATGCCGCCGTCCACTAACCTAAAATGTTTAAAGGAATCTTGCGCGGAAAATTCTTGCACTCTTTCCTAACATGAATATGTCAGTTGTGATCACTGGAAATAGCACACAAAGTTTCACGCATGAAGATTCGGTTTCTGAAGAGAAACAAACGTACAAAAACTACACGTTATGGACCATCGAAGGACCAGGAGGCAGAGCCAGGCGAGGCATGGAAAGAAGACGGCGTTTGGCCGGCTACGTACCAGGCGACGCAATGAGAGAATCGGGTTAAAGCGCGCGATTTCGGAGAGTGGAGACAAATCGATCGATGGAATAGGATGGAGTAGAAGTGTAAGATGTGAATGCAACGAAGCAGAAGGCCAGAAAGAGCTTCTAGTGAATGCACTCCAAGAACCAAGTTTGAGCATCCCCGTCGCCAGCATTCGTGAAAGACGTCCGTGGGCAATTCGAACGCGTAGCAGCCTTTTCGAGTTTTCGAATTTCTAATCAAAACGAAAGCAATACTTCAGTTCTTTTCACTATTATCGTGGATAATGAGTCTCAAGCCAGTGATTTATGGCTGAAATAGAATCATGATTTTTCCGCGCAAGATTCCTTTAAATGTTGCTTATAGAAATTTCGTATAAT
>MU875071.1:0-10017 GCA_036418205.1 Ostertagia ostertagi
TCTCGTTCCTGGTAGCGGCAAAGCGAACTCGCACTGGCTTTTGGACGGGACACTGGTGTTGGGCGAGCCAACGCTACATCCCAGGACTTTAACCCTTGGTCTTGTCAAGCCATCCTCAAAGCTGTTTATCACCTCTCCCCGATAGTCTGCTACTGCATTCATCAAGGAAGGCTTAATTCCGACTAGGAATTCCGGACCTTAATCTTCAGGGTGCCGAGATCTTGCGAATGCGGACTGCACCATGGCGGCAACAGAGTCAATCACATAGAAGGGCTTCAAGGTAAATCAACTTACGCTGGATAATGCGAAGCAAGGGCTAGATAGCTGATCTCTCCTATTCCGGACCCGAGACTGGCAAAGCAGACGCCGGCCAGTGACATGGCGACGTCCTGCGAGAAGGCGACCACAAAGTAACTCGTCGCCTGTAGAAGACATATAAGCACATGACGAAATCTGAAACCAAATTAAGCAATTCCAATATCACCATTTTGCAAGTCACATTTTTCATTGGTGCATTTCTTGCCGAGCGCGAGTAAGCTTTGTTTAGAATTACAGTGTTTTTAAAAGCGCAATTGAGAATTATTTGCATTTCTCTGGCTTGGGCATTCTTCGCAAGTAAGACAGTCCGTTCGTTATTTGACTAGAGACACGGGGTTCTTTTATCTTTCACTATCAGTTTACACGGACATTGGCTATTCTCCTCACATGCAGTCACGGGATCCGTACTGGTAGTGACGGTGGAAGGGCTCAATCACTCATCATTTTTGCATTTTCAAAAGAACAAACGAACTCCAACTGGAATGGTCAAAAAAGAGAAGCTTATACTCGTTCCAATACGAAAGGCTTACAGGTGCGATGAAAACCTCCGAACCGGAAGTGGTTTGATTTATACCGAATGGTTTATTTCTTACCCTTTTCCTGTGACATAGTCTGAATCAAATTCTTTTTTGTTAACAATGCCAAAAACTGCAATCGTTCTTGTTATTTCCAATGCTGGGATTTCTGATAAGCACATTAGGACCTTCTCGCCAAGAGAGTCACAAGGAAAACTTACGGATTATGGTTAAGCCATGGCAGCCGACGCTCTTGAAAATTGATTGCGCCCGTCATGCGTGATTGCGTGAATTATGACTCGTAACTTACGGAACTGTTCGACACGAGGCTTACTGTCATGCTCCATTCTACGAGTTTCATTACGTCATTCGAATAAAACTGCAATCCCTTATCGCTTTTTAATGAGCAATCACTCGAAATTCAAGCCCATTATATGACAACGTGGACGATATTCACTAGTGCAACCATTAATATGTCGGTAAGACTGGTTTGTTCGGCGACTAAGCTTATCAACGGCAAGTTGATGATGCGAAAAACAGTTTAGTCTGTGAGACCCATTAACGAAATTAGTGAGATTTGTCTCCCGGATTGATAGGTAGGCCTGTACACGCCTTCTATAATAAACTTTCATGGAACTGTATCAATTTTCTTTGTCTATTAATGGTGGCCGAGAATTTTTGCTACCGCGCTGCGTATGATTCATTGATAGAGAGAAATGCATCAGCCGCACATAAAACTAACTTCCCAACAGCAATGTCACTGCGGCTTCAGGTTTGAAGTGGGGGCTGGGCGGGTGCGGGGGGTGAGTGCGTTGGAGGAATTCTGACAACGTGAAATCAAGGTTCATGGTCCTAAACTGGCCTGGACAGTGTTCAACCGGATAAGCTGAGCCATTAAGTGGTTTCCCGAAAAAGCGTCAAGAGGATCCCGCACAACAAATCAGAATCTGTCACATCCCCATAAATCCCTATTGGCGCCATTCATTTGCCACGTATGAAGGCAAAAGAACAAGAAAAGCTTTCTCTTTTTTTTGTACTCCGCATATGGCTCTGACCTACCTTCGTCCGTCTATAGAGAATAGTTTTCGTAAGCTTTTTCCTCTCCGGAAACTGAATCTTCGTGCATGAAAAACGTTGTATGCTGTCTCTAGTGGTCACAACTGACATATCAATCCAGACAGACATGTCAATTCCTCTTATAGTCACTTGATGTGATCACCCCGACTTCGAGAGTTTCAGACTAACTTTGACTGTTTTGACGGGGAATTTTCATGTGGGTTCTAGAGGTCCTCCACGCATGTTCTAGGTTTTTTGGATGGAAGTCTTCACTAAGTTTCACGAGCTCATGGTCACTTGAAACTAGCAACTGTGGCCAGATTACCACCAGATTGGTGTCCTTCTCCTTAGCTCAGCCTGTCTAAACAAACTGAGCATAGATTTCCCATTCATGCTTCTCATCTTCTAATCTCAGTTCACAGTGAATGATGCAAGAAACTCACACAAAAGGAATGCGTTGCATGAAGAAAGGAAAGGTGAGTTTGACGATGAGGGTGGGGAGGTTGTCTGCCAATAGCACAGCACCCGTGGAGATCGTTGTGCAATGACGAGAACTGATTCGATCCTACAAGTCGAATGAATTGACCAAATTCTCATTGGATCCTTTACAGTGATCATGTTACTCTACTCAACTGCGTATTGTAGTACTATTAAAATAAATTATGGGGAAAAGTAATTCATCATCGGGGTGACACTTATGTTTGCGACACAATTTGTTTGGCAGCCCCATGCATGTCTCCAGGCATCTGTGAGCCTGCATGTGTGTACGTGTCTGCACTTCAATGAAGAACGCTGTTTATGACAGTGGCTAATAGCAAGCAGTGGGAGGCGTCAAAAGAAAATACTAAGAAGGCAATAAATTTTTTTATCACTCATCTTTATTGCATAGAGCGTGCTAAGATTGATAAGAAGGGTGCTATTGCCGTTTCGGAAGGGAATGATGTAGAATTATGGCAAGTGACATGTTTTTGCAACGTGGAATGCTTATTATCGTGTTTGGATTCTCTTCTGTGGCTACTCTGATATTAATGGATCTGATTGGCTCTTTTTTTTTTTTTTTTATCTTCTTCTAGTAAAAGTTGCTTAATTTTTAATATAAATTCCAAGGATGAAATTTCAAGAGGATGATGAGAATCGAAAATTGGACTCGGCCACTCAGAAGGGCACCCAAGGAGCACGACACCTCCTTTTACTCGTCAAAAGATGGCGAATAAAGCTTCTTCAAAGTCGCAGCCTTCTCATAGATCATCCTCACCCGGTTCTGCAAACTACTTCTCCGACTCAAAAGAATCACCTTCATTAACACATTGACAATCGCCTGCGTTCCTGTGCGTCAGATCTTGTGAACCGCCTCAAACATCCTGACGCGCATGTGCGTCGGAGCGTTGTCTTCAATATTTTTTCGTCCATGCGCTGCCTTTCCTCAAGTTTTTTTACTTATTCCATAGGCGATGCAGCATTACTGTGAAACACGGCCGACAGGAATTGAAATATTCCTCGAATTAACAAAGACGTGCACAACTTCACAGAATTTTCGGGAGGATACTTTTTCAGTTTTTCTCTTATTGTCATAAGCATTTGTGCAAAATGCAGTTAAGTGAAATGTGTTGATAGAATACGCACAAGACTAAGATTCAATTTATTCAAGTGCACAGGAGAATGGTTGGACATAGCAGCAGCATATTCCAGTTCTCGTCTTGAAGCTAGGAAAAAACAAGTTTTCAGCTTCCAATCACTGTTCTAATTATGTCAGTTTGCAGTGTGAAGCTGTCAAATTATTCGAATATCCAAATGATACCACTCTTGCCCGTGAAACGATGTGCTTAAATCGTATTGATGTTGTGGAATTTTCGAACTTCTGAATAGGCGTCGTGTCTTACATTCTACATGTTTCTTTTTTTCGCTTTTTTTTCATCATATTTTTCAGTTTCCAATATAATGTGAACCGCTGTGTTCCCTGATCGGTTTTCGTTTGCACATTGAACTTTAGACAACTCCTCGGGCACGTTGTGCTAGGAATAAAAAACTTCTGAACTTTGACCAGACCGCTGCTGTCTGCCCTTCGGTTGTATGCATTGCCTATATCTCACATGAGCAGAAGGCAGCAAATTGGTTGATCATAAATAGAACCAACTCGAAAATCGCTTCTCGGCTCAAATGTGAACGTAAAGCCGCAGAAAGAGTGAATTGTCAACTTTCTCTTACAAGTAATGCAACGTATTTAATAGTAACAGACCTCGCACTGGCTTAGCGATTCCGTCTTGTTCTGCCCTTTTTGGATGTCCATGATATCCTCGGCAGCACTCAGCATGATCACGTACCCATAGTTGTTGCAGAGACCGAACAACCTGGAATGGTAGACTGGAAGCCTTTCAAAGAACGTTGGTTGGGCAATCACATTAAAGTTTGGAATGATGGGAATAACATCGGATTCCTGTTATAGAAACATCCTGAATGAGGTGGATCCGGCTCAACAGCGGAGCGATTCGAGTGGCGCCTCAAGATAGGGACTCCTTGTCTTTGCAGGTATGCTAGGTATATTGGAGACATTGGTCTCCGTCACCAGAAAATCATCACCAGAAAAATAAAGTAGAACCTTAGCGTAATTTCAGCGTTAACACAGCGCACCTATTCATTCTCTCATTTACTTCCAGCAGCACGCAGACATGGTGCTGGAATGGTCCCTGCACTTTGTCTTTGTTTCCCAGCCTAAAATGTTTTTCAACAACGCGGCAAATACCCCACCGCCTTCCTCGTTCTGGTCTGCGGACTTGATCACTAACGATCTACGTTTTCCAACGGAACTTTTCTCTAGCGTTGACAAATCTTTACGACTTGTCTTCGAACGTTTATCGCATAAATTCCACCAGCCATGTAATGTGTTAATATATTCGCGCAAAATCTGGAACTGCTGCTGCTCAGAATACGGAACATACCTAAAAACTGGCGCTCCGGAATATAAAATTTAGCTGAAACAGTGCAACAGCCCAGCCTTGTTATCAGTACTACCTTGCGAACCAAGGTGTTAGGTTGTGTTAGTGATGATACCCCTGACACACTATGTGTTTATGTATAGAGGTCAAAACTTTGAAAACATTTTCGTTTTTTTATAGCATGACCAATAGCCAAGTAATTTGTCTCAAATGCACTATCGGAACTCTGAGCGGGAGAAGTCCTGCATACTTAGAGCCACTGTATCTAGGAGGCTATCCATCAGCTAATCAAGTGAAGCAATCATGTAGCTGCTTCAGGCCGGAGCAATTACGTAACACCTCCTTGATTCGACCCCGGCCGAAGATGACGTCATATTCTGAAGGCGACGAGACGAGTGAACAAGGGATTGCATCTGCCCTTGTTCACTGGTCTTCGTCCAGTTCGAATAGGTGGACATCTAAGGATTTTTTTTTGATAAAATTCTTCCATCGGACTTGGCAGCTTGCGCATTAAAGTTGATATCAAGTCATCAGCGAGGTGTTGCAGTTTTTTGGTTCATGCCTATGTATCGAGTATACGATGCAACATTTTTTCCGAAATCGAGAATCGAATTGGGAAATAACGATTTTCCTAAAGAAATGGCGCGTCAGAAACCTTCGATAGTCACAACTAATGGAAAAAGCTGACTGCTTCTCACTGTCGTCTTAAGTTTGAGCAAAACTACTATTATGAAGACACCAGACCTGCATTCTACTGATTGTGCCTTTGGGCACGAGTGGTTTTGTGCCATTGCCACTGCTAATCAATTCCATCGAATGAATTGATTTAGCATCCAAAGTGTCGGCTTGCACTTCGGAGTTTGAACATAACGATGAGTGATGCAATACTAATGGAAACGATGCCATCAAGATTATAACATGCTTTTGAACTTCTATGTGAATTCAAAAGGCGTTGAGCTGATTCGCTTGGGAATGGTTGAGTTTCCAACTTCAGAAGCACCGACTTTTTAAAAAAATTGTTCACTACTCTTTTGGTACGCTTCCTGGACTTGGGTATTCGTATTCTGATTTGAGAATCTGACATGTGAGTTTGAAACACAGTTCTACAGGGTTATCCAAAATTATGAGAACCGCGTGCGCGCGCGGTCATATCCACTTTGCGAGCGCTTCCCAGTTTATTTTCCTTTCTGCTGAATGTGCACCATGTGATAGGGTACAGTGTATTCTTCCTTTTTAAACTATACTTCATGAAGTCTCAGAAACTAGGACATATCAGATGCAGAAACTTGCTCTCCCCTTGTCGACTTTCGTACTCCCAAAATGAAAAAATCGATGTGAAAACCCAGCCAGGCACTCTAAAGACTCCACATCTATAGTGGATAGGAAGCCACTTGAGTACCATACTTGGGACGTTTTACTGGACCGAGCACCCAAGAATAGAGCAAAAATTCTCTAAGAAGCTATTTCGAGTTTGTGTTGCTCTCGAAGAATTGTTACAATGGAACCCTCCACCTAACAGCTCTAGAATTCTGTATTTTACACCCTGGAGACATGGGTAAATGAATGCCCCACAAAACGTTGATCCCCTGAAGAAAGCAGAGCAGAAGGCCTGGAAACATTTTGACACGCCTCAGTTGCGTGCCACCGCACGCGCCACCCCCTTCATCTGAAGGCTCGTGTAAACGCGGCAGGTGGCAGATCTCAATTCTATTCTGGAATTACTTTGAGATAAGAGTTACAAACACTTCCCTGTAAGTTTGTTTGTTCCATCAAGCTACTATGCGTTTTTAACGACACAATGTCTTGGTCCTCATAATTTTGGACCACCCTGTATGTTGTGTTCTGCTGTGGGCCAGAATAAAAACATAAAAGTTTCCAAGTCTTCGACCGCCTCTGCGTCTCTTACGTTAGGACCATAAAAATGGGAAAGAGCGCCAGCAAGGACTGTGACCATCAAACAGGAAAATCTTAAATAATTCAGTGAATCATTTCACAAACCATCGCCAGTAAACTTTCACAAACTAATCACAGTCCAATCACTTTTATTGATGGACGTAGCACTTTATATTAAGGTCTATATGTGATGATAAAATCTCATTAGATATACATAGAGACTGTTTTTACAAAAGCCTCATAAAACCTTAGGGGACTTTAAAAATTACGTAACAGCTCGATAAAGACACGAAAAAGACTAGTCAGAACGATCAATTAAGATCCGTTTGGATTTCAAGAAGGCACTGCTTCACCAATTTCAGCTCATAAAGGCAGATGGAAAATGGAATAGGGATTAAAAAACGACCCAGAACCAGGGAATGGGACCCCTTCCTTGCACGTTGATTACCATATCGATGCGAGTCGGCGCTGCCCTCTCCAATGCTAACGCTCCCTCTGCTAAACGATTAGAGAGTCAGCCAAGGAGAGGGAGGCCTACCGCGCCGATGGCGTCGTGGTACGTCCATGTTTGATTGCCTTGAGCACATCCTTTCTTGCGTGTCGGTTTGTACCATTAGGGCTTCCAGGCTTCCTAATAGGCAATCCTCCCTTTCTTCGACCATACAGCTCACCATGGGATCCATATGACTTTTCTACGGACGATCTGCGGAACATGTGCAGCGTTTTGTTCGATAATGGTAGCATTTCAATATAAAAAAAACTAACCTTTACTTGTGATCTTATTTGAGGAGATTTAATAACAAAAGGGTATCATCTTGTCTTTCTCAGAATCCGATCTCCAGGCGAAGGCATAATTGCTGCACTTTGCACCTAGTCACGCTTGTTCTCTGCTTTCGGAAGGGAAATTTCGCCACTCAAGTAATGATAAGGATTGAACGATAAGCCGCTATCAATCCGTCGTCAATGCATCACGTGTTTTCTCCGCCTTTTCAGATGTTTCAAATTTAGTGCCACTCCAACGGCGGTGTTCACTAGAACATTCAAACGTATTTTCATGCTTTCGGACAGGGCGCTGTACTGAGAGGAACTCAAGGAAGTGAAGCTTTGTAGAGCTATTCGTTATTTACTTCATGGATCTGGCCGATGCAACATGGTGGTTCTTCTTTCCTTCACACCACCACGTTTCTTGTGACTCTCTTGGATCCCATCGGGAGTAGCAAAGAATTCTGAAAGGCTTTAGAATAGTAGTCACATTGGATGGAAGCTCAACGCTCAGCCTGCCAACAACCTGAACATAACCTGGTTCAGAATTTTCACGGCAGCAGCAGTTTGCTTTCAGACAAAGGGACTGTTCTAGCGGGGGTGGACTAGGGAATGTACTGCCAGTATGCGGAGTTGAATACTGAGATTGTCACAGGATTCGAACAGGGTTCAAAATCACAACGGAGACAATTTTGAAATCACTGAGGAGATCATAGCACATGAAGCACAACTGTTCGCGCGGAAGACCTTGGAAGCACTTTGCATTCATGTCAAGAGTCCAAAAAATCATCAGAGGGAGAAATGCTTATCAACAACGCGGGAACTAACTCTGTATAAGAAATTAGCATTCCAACCGAGACCCTGAATGCGACGCTCCCAAGAGCTTCCGATACTGTGATTACCATTGGCTGGTCAGGGGTTCTGATAAAGGAATAGAATTTCATTGCCTGCAATATGGGCGAATGATATGTTCACGTCGAGACTCATATAAGGTAGGTGAGATATTTGGTCGGCATTTACTATTCGGTATCCCTCCTCTAGGCTCCGAAGCAGGCGATATCGCCGAAACGTTAGTAACAAGCATTTCAGATAACAACATCGTAAGTAATTCAAACAAGAATTTGAGGAATAGCAGGGGCTCATCACCACACTTCTTTGAAGTAATTCTCACGCTTACCAGAATGCTACGAAATTCCTTATGACGGTCCACTTCCACTTTCGCCAGAACATGCTGTTCCTGTTTTCTGAAAGGTTATGTACTATATGACTTTTTGACGAGAGGTGTCACTGATATTCCAGTGATTGAGAACGTTCACTGATAGAGCAAATTGCTGAAACAAGAGCTGAGCTGAGCAAGTTGAAGCTTTATAATGAGCTAAGCTTAATGATGAAAAACTGCAAAATATGAAACTTGGAAATAAAAAATATGGTGAAGAGTTCAGTTAACAAAACGTTATGAAAGGCGTTTCTCTATATCAGGGTCAACCCTTCGTAGGTAATAAGTATCTACAAGTAAAAAGAGGGGATATTTGTGATTTTTTGGAAGAAAGGGTTGTCTCCCCTCCCTCGAATTTTTAGAGGGAGGAGCCGAGAAGGTGCTTTGTAGTGCCAAAAAGAAGTTCGATAAAAACAGAAGTGGTGATGGAGGGAGGCTGGAGTGGAGGCGGGGTAGTGAGAGACCGCATGAAGTTGTCTCAGGATGGTAATCTTGAAATTTTTATAGCAACGGCAAGTGGTTTACTTCAATTTCGCAGCGAATCCCAAAACATATGGTGGAAAATGCCATTGTCATTTGTTTACATATTCGTTATATGGGACATAGCGTCAGTGAGCCAAGTGTTTCGAAATACGTAGCAAAGTCATACCATTCAATTTTTAGCACCTTTTCGTCATGAGGCGATATGAAGCGGGTTTTTTCGCCGCACTGTCCACAAACGTACGACATTGCCGTTCCTTTGACGATATTGAGCTCATTTCTCAAGGTGAACGTAAGCTTCCAATAGTGCGATAAGACACCCAAACCACTTCACTACCTCTGCTGAAGCTCTAGATAGGGCTCAGCTTACGAACCATGTGGGAGCCACCTAAGACAGTGACGCAGTCAGAATCTGTTCATGCTGAACTTGTCGGCCACAACAATACATTTTCAAAAAAACTTTTTCTACAGAGGTAGTGAGTGGCTAAAGTCACAAAAGCAAACGAAACTAGTGAAGGATTACAACTGGGTGATCTCATCACATCAATGCAGCACCCGCATAAAGCACGCCATTAATTCCATGTACGCCACTGTTTTGTCAAAAGCGATACAAAATGGAACAACAACGAATAAATTCCGTTTGGACTGCTTGGAATGTTTCTATCGATGCAGAAGAGCACAGAAACCCTCACAAAATCGTTGCATTGCCAACGATCTAATTGGCTCGTACATGCATATGTTTTTTGCCCCACTCCCTCCTTGTACTTTGTAAAACAAATGTAAAACAAATTTATTTGCATCTAAAAATGAATGTAAAACAAATATCTGTGGTTGCAGAGAAGCC
>MU875072.1:0-10014 GCA_036418205.1 Ostertagia ostertagi
CTCTGTAGGCGTGATTGCTGACGTAAGCAAACCAGCCCTTTTGGCACATCGGCTGGGACCGTATGCTGAATGTTGGGGAGGGGATGGGGTCCCCAACGGTCGACGGTTTACTTCAACTCGGTTGGTACGATAGGAGAGTACTGACGCAAGTGGTGCAGCTGGTCCAGTAGCTTCGCCAGAAGGACCGGTCTGCTCACCCTTGGACTAAGCCTAGGAGAGGGGACGGACCCGTCCTCTCTTTAAGGCTTAGTTCTAAGGTAAGCGCCAAATTGTGGCGGTTCTAAGGACCGCGTTGAAGTTGTCCGTCCACCGTCGGGGACACCATCCCCTCCCCAACATTCAGCATACGGTCCCAGCCGATGTGCCAAAAGGGCTGGTTTGCTTACGTCGTGATTGCTAGGCTTTTTAGGGAAATTATGTCGCATTGCTTGATAGGAGCCCGCTCTGCATGGCCACGTTTACTGGTGGTAATGATACGTAGCCAGACAACAGTTCAAGTCTACTTGGTGATTCTGTTAAACTGATTGCTCTTACAGTAAGTCAGGCTGATTGCTTACAATTGCTACATATAATAGTTTCATTGCCGACACAAAAGCAAAAAACAAACTGCGGGTTTCGGCCTTGGCTTTCTGCATTATGATATACCTAGGAGCTTCAAGGCACACCGCAAGAGAAGTCAGCTGGACCAATTCTTTCCAGTAGGTAGTATAACATGTTCACTGAGCTGCAGGAATATCGTTCTCCTGGCTCGAAAGCACCCGTCGAACGCTACGGACTTTATACCGCTTCGATTTTTCCTCATTCGCAACATTTTTTTTCTCTTCGCAACAACGTGTCTCAGGCCATTCTACTTTCTTGCTTTGCCTTTCCATCGCCACGTTTAGTGTATACTGCCTTAGCACAGCTGGATCGAAAAAATGATTGAACCCTATAATCTTTGGCACATATCTCATTACTGCTCTTTCGCACCATTGCTTTCATTTGTTGTGTGCAAGAATGACACCAACTTGATCGTCGGAGTTTGCTTCTAATATCCGTTAGCGACCACATACCGCAGCCAATAGAATCTTTGGATTAAATACCATACTACAAAATTTTTTCTTCGTATAGGGCCAGCTTTTCGGAGGACCAGCAGTGGTAATGGGATGAGGCGATCTCCACCTGTGTTCAGCAAACCTTGCACAGACGGAGTGCTACAAGCCGCTGTTGCCATCGAAGCAACTGAATCAGGCCGATGATCCGCACGTACCCGGAGAGAAGGTCGTCAAACTTTTCGACTCAGAAGCTTATGATTTCCGACCGACCGGCACCTAGAAGTTACCCGCTGAACAGCAGTTTCGCGGCGATTATCGTGGTGTATCGCTACTGGCTCGAAAGCACCGTTTGAACGCTACGGACTTTATACCGCTTCGATTTTTCCTCAATTCGCAACATTTTTTATCATCACAACAACGTGTCTCGGACCATTCTACTTTCTTGCTTTGCCTTCCATCGCCACGTTTAGTGTATAGTGCTGGCCTTAGCACGCTGGATCGACAAAAAATGATTGAACCCTATCATCCTGCACATCCTCTCATTACTACTGCTCTCTTCGCCACCATTGCTGTTCATTTTGTTGTGAGCAAGAATGACACCCAACTTGATCGTCGTCAGTTGCTTCTAAAATATCCCGTTAGCGACTCAACATAACGCGGCCCTCGGATCTTTGGATTAAATTACCGACACTATCAAAAATTTTTCCTTCTCGTAATAGGGCCAGCCTTTGCGGAGGACCAGGAGAGGTAATGGGATGAGGCGATCTCCACCTGTGTTCAGCAAAACTTGCCACAGACGGATTGCTACAAGCCACTGTTGCCATCGAAGCTACTGAATCCGTGCGTACCCGGAGAGAAGGTCGTCAAACTTTTCGACTCAGAAGCTTATGATTTCCGACCGACCGGCACCTAGAAGTTACCCGCTGAACAGCAGTTTCGCGGCGATTATCGTGGTGTATGTATTTATGAATTGTTGGCTGTAGTAAAAAAAAAGAAAACCGATTTTGAAAAAAAAAGTTTACGAATGCGCAAAGACCTTTCCAACAGCCTTATATGTAACCACATGCTGTGAGTAGTGCAGTAGCAATCGTAGTGGGTTTTCTAATATTCTCTGTGCATAACGATTTCCCTATACAGTCGCCAAAAACCGCTCATCCTGGTATGGCAATTGAAGGAAGCGATCACGCTGGCCTGGCTGCTAAACTCGCGTTATCAACCGATAAGAACTTGAACAGAAACTTTCATTTCCGAATAATCGTGAGATAAAAACAACGGGATCATATCAATGCCGCCATTGCATCCCCTTCCTCATCGATACGTAGGTGTAGTCGTTACACGGAAGTGGGTTTCGGCGATTCATCACGCAACTAATATGGCGCCACTTCCAGTTAACGTCACCTATCGCCTCAGTGCGCAAGACCCCTACCTAATCCACTACGTAACTTTCATTACCGTCCCCATAAGATTCATCGTTGCCGATTTCTCTGAATATCGAAACTCAAACGGGAATCGCGAGCCTCTGACACCCTTCGCTACCTATACCCTCTTTGTTGCTTGCCACGTCGACGTACCGAAAACAAGCCAGCGCAAACGATGTTAGCCTAATGACGAGGCTCAGCAAACCCGGTAAAACATTTTCAGTGGCGTCGTCGTCTGTGCAGAAAAAAACAATGTTTGCTCCAGAACAGTTACTAGAAACAGGTGAAAACTAACTGGAGAGAGCGAAACAGGTGAAGCACCAGGAGATCAGACGAAAAAAAAACGAATTACAATGTTCCAGCAACGCAAACAAATAATCATAATCCAAAGCAGAACATACAGTTCGCATTAGATTAGAGCTTACTGTGACGACGAATGAACCACATACTCAAAAAGAGGACTAAAGGAAATAAAATAAATTAGGAACGGAGCTCGGGAGAAGAAGGCTAATCAGTGCCATTTCATTCATCATTTCTGACTACGCCACTTCACGCTTCACGTAGGGTAGCGTGCAATCTCCAACCAACCATGCTCAAACCCCAGCGATCAGGAATAGTCGTAGTCTGAGTCTCCATTTACTTATTAGAGGTGGTCTTAGCCACGGCAAGTGGCCTTGTTTACAGTAAAGCCAAACGCGAAGTCGGTCTAATCCTTTGCCGCGAGCCAATTCGTTCGTTTGAGGGTCTGGTGCCGCTATTTGGTGGAAATATCCCTCCTTATTCACTATCGGAATCGCCGTATCACACTTCCCCTTGAGGTCTTGATTCGTCGTCTATATGATTTGCAAGCTCAGGGATCGAAAGCCCCACCGCCAATCGAGAATAGTCTTGTACTCTATGTCACGACGTTTTCCGATAACTGGACCTCACAGATTGTTCTGACTGCTTATGTTTTTGGAACCAGTCTTTGCAATAGAACAATTAATGTTGTCCAAAAAATTATCGTATTGGTTATAAACAGCTGTAACCCAGTCCTGCGTGAAGTCCAGACACCTCAACAATGTATATGGAAAACAGCCCTGAGTCCGCCTACAAACCCACTGCATACGTTTCACATTTATGAGAGGTAAACTTTCGTAGTTACTAGTGACGGTCATCGTCAAAGTAATTCTGAACTCAAGCCAATATATTGTTTCTTTGTTTACACTGCACCAACACTGCACTTTCGGCATCTAATTCATTTAATATACTGTACTGGGAAAGCAAAGGGAAAAGAACCACGCTTGCTTACGTCTACTTTTCAGTGATTTATCCAGAAAACATCTTCATTAACGATCAACGATGTTCTTCGATTCTTCAGATTCAACAGACACTCTTTCAGGACTTGCAGGTATTGTGCCTCAAGGTTTAAGAACAACTGTAGAATCAAGGAAAATATCTGTTGTCTAGCACCCGGTAATGTATTCTTTGACCATTTCAATATAGTTATGTGGATTATCAAAGTCAGTTCAAGCTTTACGTCATGAATCACTGTGTCGCCAGATAATTCAATATCAATTTTTTTGGAGCTCTTGGGAGTAAAGGACGCTGAAGAGTTACTCGGGATCTAACAATTCATAAGAAAAGTACTAAAATAATTTGTTCAAGTACTTTGGTAGCCTGTTCATTGTCTGGTGGTCTTCACCGATGTCAATGTGCTTCAGTTCCGCACTATAAACATGGTGTAGAGTACTCGTTGGATCTGCTACATAACTTCATGCATTTTTTGTTACTCACTCGGCGGATAATACAGGAACGGCATTATCCCAACCTTCGAATGCCAGTCCCAGGGAGAGATCTCCGACCTTATGTTTTCAATAGAACTTGGTCTTCCACCATTTTGCGGGTATCGCTCCTTATCCAAAGGTAATCAGCAATCGAGTGTAATTTGTTGTAATCACGGCAAAACTTCGAACAAAGTAAATACCCACTTGTTGATGAAAATTCTGACCCGATGGCAGCTTGACCCAAGTATATTGGGCTGATCTGAAAGTTCGTGCGTTTTGAGCACTTTTTACAGTCGGCTCTATTCAAACAACAAACAATATCTGTCATCAATATACATATACTATGTATAATGCACACGTTTGCTATCGGTGTCTTCCTGAACCATTGAGTCATGTCGTACTTCACCTCGCGGTTTCGAAATGAAGATGAGACTGAGGTGGTTCTCGGATCCTCGTTTACTTTAGTATTTTTTGTCTACCACGTTTCTAGCAATACGATTAAATAGCAGTAAGAAGCGGATAGCGTAACAGAAGATAAAAATAACAGCGGATAGAAATGTGGTAGCTCTAAACTTGAAGGGTTCTCTTACATCACGGGGATGTAAGAGAACCTTCAGTTTCAGGAGCTGAGGAACTGCTCAGACTTCGTAACGAGTGGTCTCGGTTGTCCGTCAAGTGGGTACTCTTCGAAAGTTGTGGAAAAACTATGGTTGTTCCGCAATAAGAATTTGCTAGCAACATCGTAACAGGCAGAAGACTACAGCTTATTAACGGTGCTGAGGCAAAAGGGAGGCTGTCGGCGCCGGATGGACGCCTTGCTCCTCGCATAAGCTCAGAAGCATCGGGGTTCACCCTGCTTAGGAGCGGCGTTCCATGTCGGCGTGAGGGTACAATCGGGGACCTTACGCTGCGCCCGCTCTCGCCACTGTCCACGCGGGGGTAATATACCAAAGGCCCTAGCAGCCCCTATGGTTACTATGGCTAGCTCCGCAACCGAAGCGCCTAGACGTGGCCCCTTAAAACCTAGCCTACGAAGCGTTTCATATATTTTACACCTAGCTCGAGCATCTGTAAAACAAGTACACTACGGTAGAATCACCGTTTGATGACTAATAAACAACAACACAATAAGAACCATAGATTCATGTAAACTCTACTATAAGCAAATACTATAAAAAGAATGATAAACACTTTCTACGATATGAAAGCCACGACCTACGAACTCACGGGTCGAACCCAGTGCTCAATCCTTACGGGGGGAGACGTGGTAGCGGTCCCGCGGTCCATCTCGGGCATCCATGCCGTCCTGCCTTACATGACTTCCATCGACCATACACATGGATACCAAACGGCGACGTACGACGAACAGCAGGACTACGACGTAAGAGCGAGGAACGCAACGACCAGACTCGGCGAGATCGACGTGAAGACTGACTGACTGCGAAGGCACGCGAACTCTGCTTCTCTGTCCTCTTCCCGAACCTTCGATCCGACGAGCGCAGACCCAGACGCAGGCGCGACCCCCTTTAAAGTCGTGCGGAAGTCACGACGAGCTCATTTCTTTATATTTGAACCAATAACCGCAGATGGTAAGTACGCCTTTCCTGCAGTTCTAACTCTGTTGGATTTATGCTGCAGTCATTTCTAGCTGAAATGTCTTTTATCCTATGCATAGTCGTCAGATTTTATCCACATTACGACATTTGTTCCGCTCAGGGTTCCAATAACAGTCGGTGATCTGTTACAGTATCGTGTGCTAATAGCAGGCTGAGGTGGAAGTGTTCTTACATAGCTAACGTCGTATAACTTCGTAGTTCTGACCTACATTACATCTTACTTTTGAGCCCCCAAAAATACACTTTGAAGAATGAGCCGACTTTCTACCGTAATTCGTTCATGACTGCAGATATGGCTAGAAGGTTGCTCCCGTCACTGGTGCTAGTGGTTATGTCATCAGAGCACCTTATATCTTCAAGGTTGCTGGAAACATGTTGTCAGAGGTAGTAAGACTCGTAGAACATGAGTATAACATTAGTGTGTTGTGAGGAGCCTGCAGCCTGCGCTGGGGGGCTGGCGATACCTCCAAGAACAACATTCTGACCGAATCATGGAGCAGCTTTCGATCTAACCTCGCTCACTCTTCAAGCAGTGGGGGCAGTAAAGAGCAACAGTGCTTTTTTTTCGCATATTCGAACCGATAAAAGTGTTTAAAATGTCAACCACATTTTCCAAGGCTTCTGACACGATCTCATTTCTTGTGAACTTACATTTTCATCATAGATGAGTTACTACTTATGTTGACGTGTAGTATTTCTTGTTTATTCTTCAAATTTTGGGGAGTGGATTATTGTGAAACGAATTTTTCTTTCAATCTGTCGATAATTTCAGGGCAGCAAGCAGTACTTCAGCCGATATCGTCACATAAATCTTCATTTTGGATTTGGTTTTGGCTGTACACTATTTGCAATATTTTATGTCTTGGACTGAAATGTTATTTTTAGCACTGTAAGCATAATGGAGAGGCATCGAACTTTCAAGGTAAACTCTCCGTGTCGCTTTCACATGCCAATTCATTATTCTATAAAATACGTGTCAATGTGAAACTTCAGAATTCCTTCTATGCAATAGTAATAGTCTTCTCAATGAGTGTTGTTGTAAGCAGCTCCTGCAAGCTCGCTTATGGTTTCATCATTGTGCTCGCAGATGTGCAGTCGAAAGGAATCAATTGTTTATCGGTGATGGTAGACCTCGCCATCTCTTATTTTTCCGCTCTACTCATTTTTTTACTGGGCCTGAATCGCTTTGCCGCTTTTTCCTCATCCTATCTCTATGAACGCCTCATGAAAAGGTAAACCTGACGAGTACAGTGGCTTAAGTGCTCTGAGATTTTGCAGTTTAGAAGAGCTCTACAGTGCGTTGTTTTTGGGCTACTCGTGTTTTCTTCAGTAATCACAGTGCTAATATACAAGATCAGTGGGTTACGCAGATCTTTCAGCCAGGATACCATGGTCGATTATGCAGATGGACGTGTTCTGGTTCAGGTGAGCTAAGAGATGCCGTAGAGTATTGAAATATATTACCCCTCCTTATTCTAAAATCCATGTTGCTCAGTAGAATCTACAGTCAAAAGAAGAATGATCTTTTTCAGGCATCAAACTACATTTTCTACGCGCTTCCACTCTTCTCATCTGTGTTCTACCTATTCGCGTACAGGTCGTTGCGCTCAAAAAGAGAAGACGTCGTCAGCAATGCCACGAAATCTCTCCTAGACAAAGTTGAGAGATGCACGTTGAATCAAGGAATATGGATCCTTGCCATATATCTTGTAGGTTCTTCGAAGCACTGATCAGTACAGTAACCCATTTTGATTATGGAACTTGGAAACATGGAAAAAAGAACGTGGGCGAGTTCTCGAAAGTGGCCAGTTTTCTGAAAACCGTCCACGGTGAAACTGTTCGCTCTTTCCTCCCCGTGTAGTGCGTTTTCATGAAAGACCATATGCAAAAATATGATCAAACCAGAAAGAAACAACAAGTGGAAAAGCTCACATGGCGAACAGCAAGTGCCATAACCAGAAGTGCTGTAAGGGCTTAGTAGAAACGGAGAATGTAACAAAACCGCTATTCTTTTCTTCCAAAACGTTTGTTCGTGTCAGTTATCGCCTCCAATAATTGTGACAGCTTCTTCGGCACGGATAGCTGTTTTTACATTTTCCCCAGTTTTTTGGATTATTATCAGAACCAAAACAACCTCCGTTTTTTGCTATCCTCATAAAGCAGTAGAGCGATGGAGCAATGGATTTAGTGTTTTTCATAAACGATTTTTTACCGCTTGTTTGCTATCGTTTTTAGCGTCTTTGCAAGTAGTTTATAAACTTGTAATGTGTGGTACCTATGAGTGGTGAAAGTACTCGACACTTGATCGATTTCCCTTTGACAAGCAATTGAATTCATCTAAGGATCATAGTGGTCTTCAAATGCCATCTGGACATGCAGCTAATTACGGCAGATGATTCCGACCTTGACGCTGAACGATCTGGGGTTCTTTGCCGGCTAGCGGAACAGAAGACTTGCAGTTGACTACAAGCGATTTGATTGGCAAGTTACCTCCATAGAAAGTGATGATACCTAACCCATAAACAGTCCCAAAACGAGTTTGTACCACAAGCAATATAGGCTCAAACGTACAGTTTGTATTATGACATTTGTATGTCATATAACTACATCAGGTTCATAATGGAGCGAGGCATTATTAGGAGCGAGGAAATATCTCCTTTCTCGCGCGAATATATAATGGAGGTCTCCTGTCATAATAAAGACGTCAGCACTCGTTCAGTGAGACTGTTCTAAGTATAGTTATATTTGTCAATTACACTGTGGTAAGGGCTAATAGTAAAAATAATAAACCATATATTCATATGACGATCTAACTTACACCATTATAAATGCCTTCTTTTGTGCTCATTGGTATATGAGAACGACCACTCGTTACCTCCATGTTTAAATACCTCATTCCAGATGTCGCTGGTCATTCATATTGCCATGCAGCTTCCTTCGGTAGATGGCACAATGCTCATAGTGCTATCTTCTTTGGAGACGCTCACCTCCGCAACTCCTCAAGTTGCTCTTCCGATCACAGTGCTGATGTGCTCAAAGGAAGCTCGGAATGTTACATCGCGTATCTGTTGGTCAGCAGTGAAGCGTAGCATGTCGAGTGTGCTAAGCAAGCGCAGAACAAGTTCCGTACCATCAAGCACTAAAACACTTCCAGTGACACTACAAATTGACAGTTGAACAGCTGCTTTCGTGCATCGCGTACTGGGCAGTACTTGCATGATTTTCGGATTAGGTGTAACTCGTGAGACTATGTGAGATAACGTTATCCTTCTATTTTATAAACCACTTAACTTGGTGTGTCGGTTTGTGTATGTATGTATGTATGTGTGTCCGTCCGCAAAATGAAGTGAGTGAGAAGGAAGCTCATGGGATAAACAAACCGCTAACAAATCGGGTAGCTTACAGGATTTGAGATATCAATGTTTTGTAGCAGGATAGTTGTGATAACACTCTTAGGGCTATATAAACACCTGCTTAGCACACTTCCGTTCATTCCATGGTGCTGCAGTGGCAGCTGGAGGGCAGTGGAGAGGAAGGAAGGATGGGGAGGGAGGCGGAAAATCTACCGTCATATCATGATTATGGCGATGCCTTTACTATATGAAACTCCTTTTTGTTGCATACGCGTCACCTCCGTCAGAAGTCGAAGTGACCACAGCGAAAGAAGGAAAGCCTACATAGGATAGGAAGGTCCTGGCGGTTGACGGGGGACAAATCTGGTGTATTGATATTCCAAAGCACCAATCACTATTATGGTCTCCCAAAATTCGTGCCACATTAAAACATTGAGTACTTAGCAGTCTGAGATGAGCTATCATTTTTTAAACAAGAAGCAACATCTGTCATCAATAGGTGGACCATTCGCGAACATTCACACTCGCCATGTCCAAGCCGTATGTGCTCTCCGCGCGTACGTTCACTCTCGGCTTTACTCTCGCACAGTTCGGAGCCATGGTCAAGGAGGACCCCCCCCCCCAGAAGGCCCGTCGAGCGACGAATTCAGAGACGCAGGCGCGGCAGAGGACGAGTCGCACCACATACTGTAGCGGTTAGGCGTCAAGTTCAATAAACGCATTACAGTACGTCCCACACCATTCACTCCACGGCGTGGGCTCAAAAATGCGATATCTGCTTTCTGATATCTGTTTTCTTTGTACTAACACTTCCCTCCAGACTCAGT
>MU875092.1:1539-12246 GCA_036418205.1 Ostertagia ostertagi
GAAATGAGATGCATATCTCCTTGATGCGTCTCCAAACGCTGATTCCAAGATCTGTCCTCCAAATCTGCTGAACAATGCTGTGAACAAGATTACGAAGGTTTTTTCCCGCTATTTTTGCGATAGCCAAACGGTTAAAGAGGCCGATCTGCAGGTCCGACGTTGTGGGATCGGGTCCGCTCCCTCAGCTTTCTTTTCTTTGTTTTCATAGAGCGTTAACAGAAGCTAGATTGTTGTTTGTTGTATTCCGGTGAATTTTTCTTTTGACCATTTCGACTTGTTAGTAACAACGCTCTCATAACCCAATCAACCTTTTTGGGCATACGCCATGCACTCGATTTCTACTCAATACATCAATGGCTTCCGCCACTGAACTGTAATAGACAGAAGATATTGTTGGCCTCGGCCGAGCCTGACCTACAAGGCGAAACTGGCATTAAAACGTAGGGGCGGTCTTTGCAGACTAATCTTTAGTATGTACTAGAGAGCCTGATAGTAAACGATTCATTTGATGTGTACTGCGGACCGGTGAGTGTCCTTGATCCCCCACATAGGGTTTTGATTCGTTAATTATTAGTATCCGTAAACCGGAGTCGGGAAACCTTATCCAATCAGCCCATATAACTTCTGGACATTAGCACCTTTATCTGATATCAAGTCAAGCGCGTAATATTAATGCTACAGAACAGTTGCACGAAGATATTGAGGGAGTACTCCTGATCAGGATTCTATTTAACTCGTTGATCATTTCTTATTGTTAGCCATATAACTATGCCATGAGACTCTTAAAATGGTAGATAGTGTTGAATATTATATCGAGCAATCTCCAGCTTTCGCATGTGAATGGTAAAAAAAATCTGATTTAGCAGGACTTGGTCTATTTACATTCACCACTGCAGTACTTTTTCATAGTCATCTACCGATTTTAGTGAAAGGAAGTTTTCATTCAGGGGTGTCATCATTGATTTGTACTCAAAATGGAGTTACATCACATCAAAAGCTTTAACATGCACCGCACTGCAGAATCCATTTGGTGCGTTCCTCTCATTTTGTCCCATCCAACCTGAGAGGTAGACCGCTGCGTATTTTTAGGACCTCCCAATTTTAGGCTCTGCAGGCGTGACCACGTTGGGATATCTTAAAGGAATCCTTCACGGAAAAATCATGATTCTATTTCAGCCATAAATCACTGGCTTGAGACTCATTATCCACGATAAGAATGAAAAGAACAGAAATATTGCTTTTGTTTTGTGAAAAAAATTCGAAAAATCGAAAAGGCTGCTACGCGTTCAAAGTGCCCACGGACGTCTTTCACAAATGCTGGCGACGGGGATGCTTCCACTTGGTTCTTGGAGTGCCTTCACTAGAAACTCTTTCTGGCCTTCTGCTTTATTGCATTCACATCTTCACACTTCTACTCCACTTTGGCGGAAGTGGTGTAGTGACAAGTGGCGCGCTCACCACGCGAGCGGTCCGGGATCAAATCCTGGGTCGTGAGTCGCCCGGGCCAACCAAGCCTTCCATCCCTCCGGGGTCGGTTAATTGGTACCAGACTTGTCTGGGAGGATAAAAACACTGACTTGTACATCGGCTGGCCCCCGCAAGTCATTGTATAGGCCACATCGCATTCAAACGCCACTGCGAATGTACAAATGGAAGTAGAATGCGTGCCGCATCCCAAAAAGGGATTGATCAACGGCAAATGCTTTATCCTTATCTTATCTTTCTATTGCGCATCTTTGAATTTTACGAAGTTAAACGAGCCGATCCTATTTTAAGCAACTAATGGGTTTGTCGACTGCTCTCTAAAATTGCGCTCTTTAAAGGAGGATTTTACGATTAGAATGGAGGTCGAGGAAGAAGTAATTCACCTAGTTGAGTAACCCACGGACCTCCTGAGGGTGCGAACTGATGCGCAATTCGCATCGAAAAATTTGACCTCGGCGACCTATTATGCCTCAAAGTTGGCGGGTCTGGCGATCTCCGCCCACCGACCAGCTGATCACTCGCCGCAGATCTATACGTGGGATTGATTAGATAGCAGAGAGAGCGTGATGTTGAGGAGGGCACAGCGATAAGAGTCGCATCAATGCGCAAATCAGCGGGGAAGGAAGGGGTCCCATTTCTCGGGTTCTGGGCCGTTTCTCATGGTTCTTCCTTCTTTCGTGTACCACTCACCATCCCTAGGTTAATTTGAAATGGGTTGCTTTTTCATCGTGAATTCGTCCTTTAAGCTATCCTTCATGTCGTGTTGATACGAACCGCCCTAAGGAGGACTTCTTTCCATGCTCCGCCTTTGGCTCCGCGCCTTTTACCTTCGATTGTCCATAATCGGAAACCGAATCTTCATAAGTGTAACTTTGGATGCTGTTTCCAGTGATCACACCTTATACATTTATGTTGAGAAAGAATGCAATAATTTCCGCGAAAAATTCCTTTGAGGACTCGTTGTGGCAAAATATCAAGTGATTTGTTTCATGACGTCGCTTTGGGCGCGTCAGAGTGTTGTTACCTCCGATAGCTGAGTGTTAGGTAACGACGGCTACGATTTTTGCTTGCCAGCTCGAATGAGACAAAGCATTTGACTCATCGTCAGTCCTCTAGTCTCTCATGCCTGAATGGCAAGGCGCATACCACTATAACGAGTTTCCGCAGATTGCAAAAACTGCTTGTCTTGAGAAATGTTCAGTTCGCTATCTCCAGTACAAATGAGTCTACGTAAGAGTTTGGCTGGCTCAAAAAGAATGAAAGATTAGATTTACAGCGAAAGCGCTCCGAAAATAAGTCGATTTTTGTACCCTTCCATAAGATTAATGATAATCTACCACGGAAAAGTGTAAAGTAAGCAAAAAACTGGGCAGTGTTTAACTAATGAGACAGATGGAAAGTCCATTTCTTATTGCCAGCAACGCCAGTAAGGCCAGCAGTTCAGTATCTGGAACTGCCGTATTGTATCACCTATCCCCGAAGTGAAGGAATATTCCAGATATGGGTAGTGGGTAGAAATATAAGACAATTCTGAGGCTATTTGGCCCGATATGGAAGGAGCTCAAGCCAAGGAAATCTGATAAAGTAGACCTATTGTTTTATAGTTGATTTAGGGTTTGTGGGCGAGTCATCATTGGAGAGGGTGCGTGTCTGGAAGAGAGACTCCGATGACCAGGGCAAATGGAGAGGCACAGGCGAAGCGAAGGGTGTCAGGGCAGGCAGAGATGTCAGCATTCAGAACATCCTGACATCGTTATTCATAAGCCGCATTCTACCGCAGTAATGACTCATACGTTCCCTTCCAACAACAAATAGTTACCTTCTCAATGGCTTGGTAAATTTTGCAAGTTTTTCTTGGAATGTGCCTTTAAGGAAATTTGCATTGAAAATAGACAAGAAGCAGAAGTAGCTACTGCACTTTTCAGCTTTTGTTTTTCTTTGGTGGTTCTCTTAAGGTCTGCGAAGCTCTCATGCGGATTTGCGCCGCATTAGGAGCAGCATGGCCTAATCCTGCTCCATGGTCACACTGGAGAGGGAGCTTTGCTGGCATTCCAAAGCGGCTGATTCCATCACGCATTTTCAAGTTCGCTCTTCAACTTTCAATGTATGAGTGCAGTGTTACCTGTAAACATTGGCTCCAGTTCAGATGCTGAAATGGCACGTAACTTCTCCAAACAGCAAGCTGTGGAAGTCCAATGATGAACGCGGTCGCCCACGCTAAAAACACACAACATCGCTAAGTGTTTGAGAGGGTTTCTTTCGAAGGAAAACAACCTGCAGCGAGCATCAGCCTAATCCGGCGATTAGCTTTATCAGGAGAATGTCGCGTTGCCGAAAATACTGAGAAAAGACGATCCAGCGCAATGCAAACGATAACGTTCGACGAAGACTGAAAGTGAGGATAAATAGAAATATTGATAAATAGAAAAATTAGTTTTTATAAAGCGAGAGGGGAATAAAGGGAATAATCACGAAACAAGGGCAAGTGTTTAAGACACTCAAGCTCTCTCAGCATTTTTGTGGGTTAAGGGCCATTATCGAGGTAGAAATCTTCTGTTGCGGCAACCGCTTACTTGTGCAAGCTAGACCCTTGAGGCATTCTTTATCAACGCGAGGCTAAAATGAATAGGAAAGACGAATGCCTAGCCATAACTAACGAACTCGCGCCTTTTTCTGACCTCTGTGGGCTTCGTTTGCCATCGGCTTCATGCCGAGGGGCCAGGTCATCTGAAGCCATCCCCTTGAGTCAGATTAGTGGTGGTCTACTTCAAGTCCGGTTATATTTTGAGGTTAGTCCCAGTGCTTGTGATTTATGATGGTGATTTATTTTTTCAAGAGGCATCGGGTTCATAGGACTTTCCTTGAAGTTTGAAAAGGTGCTTAGGGACGAGTTGGTAAATCTCCCTTATCTTTGGCATTCCAGGCTCCGACGAAAGCCGAAACATTAGCCGAATAGAGGTTACCAGTATCCTGGTTGCGGCTTAACCAGTCCTCAATCTAAAGCAGGGGCCATTATGGTTTACATATGCATTTTCTAGGAACTGAATCCAGGGAAAACTTGGCAACACATTCTCTATCGTTTTTCCACGGCTTGTGACATGGTAAAGTTTTTTTCAGTTCGGATCCGAAAGACTTAAATAAATTGCTATAAACCTCGGGCGTAAACTACTTATTAGCAGTGTTTCCCCAAAATTTCTCCTGAGGTGCTTTTAATGGAGATGACACCCGAATTTCTGGGTATGTGGCATTCATCAATGCTCATGTGTATTTGTCAGACCTCGATAATTTTGATAAAAAAATCGAAGTCCTCGATTTGTTAACTATGGCAGACGCAGCCTTCCATGCTGGGAAGCCTGTTGCTCTGCTCCAGCAGAGGGTCAATATAGCGTGCAAAGAGGCAAAGAGGAACTCGAGAGTCCATAGTTCCATAGGGCGGCTCTTACTACTCACAGTGCAGTCTTAAGGTATTTTGTAGGACCGAGGTCTTCTCCCGCTTGAACTCGACCCGCATAGTACCCCATTCTACACTACCACAGAGATGTATGTACAAAAGTGAATCGCCGAAACGATTTTTAGTGCATTATTTTTTCTCGCTTGAGCAACGCCCTCCAAAGATTGATATACTATGTTTTCTAGTGTTTTTATATCCTCAAGTCTTAAAGAATCAGGATATTCAAAAGAAAAAATTTTCGAGGCCACCATTGATTTTTTCTGGCAAAAAAAAGAAAGCACGAAAAACCGTTTCGGCGAACACTTTTGACCGCTACTGTATGTCAGAGTGTGGAATTTCTGTGGCTGGAGCTACACCCGAAAAGAAGTCATAACCATACAACTTCTACTATATGTTTCAAAAGGTGACTTGCAAATCGACGTGGTTGTTCTCTGGGCGCCCTTTTCCCTCATTTCGACGCTCATCCCACTTTGCTGAAATTCTCGAGTGTTTTTCCTTGGTGCGACGGAGCGTACTAATATTTATTGGACTTATGCAAATCAATCTCATTAACTACAGTGCTGCACGTATGGAAATGGTGCAATCCTTCACAGAGTCACTAGTGGAAACGCTTGCCGGAAGAAACTCCTAATCAGGGAGGGCACTCAGTTCTCCATGGAATTCGGACCAAGATATACCGATAGAGCTTCAAACTTTGATCACAAATATGGGAAGTGAAATTGCAAACGGGTACCCGACAGGAGGCCCGTCGTTGAAGGCAGAGTTCGTGGAACGAGTCGCAGCGCATTATGTGCGATGTAAGGCGCACAATGACACAATGACACATTTTATTTAACTGCGTCAAAATCATCAGACGACATCCGTGACCACTGCCTTGTTCCGCCGACGGGCCTCTTTTGATACCACGCGTCCGGTGCATTCAGCCAACGGCGTCGGATTAGGAGGTAGTGACTGTCGAAATTCGCTCTCGCGCGCGGATGAGCTCATGACCTCCCGGATGGAGAGCGAAAGCTCTACCACTAATCCACGGCGACTCTGAAAGCCACGGAGGCTAGCACGGTGCATATGTACGCTTTACTTCCAGCCAACTTTGACTGCTCACAACTTCCTTGGCAACTTCATTTTGCAATTTTCTTTTCCATATTTGTAATCAGCGTTTGAAGCTCTATCGAATATCTGGGTCTCATCTCAAAGTTCCATGGAAAGTGCCTCCAAGATAAGTGAGTTCATACACACGAACTAAATACCTAGACCGTCTCTGAGGGCCTGAAGAGTTAATACACACCCTCGATAAATCAATGTCCAGAGTAGTGGCAGAGCTTTGATGATGGCAGAGAACATTGGTTGAGTAATGGTGAACATTATAAAAATACCTCACCTGGAAAGCCACTGTGTGCATCATTTTCACAACTCGACACAAAAGATCTCCTCCTCGCCAGTCGTACGTGAGCAACCAGCATGCTCTCGAGGGCACGTAAATGAAGATAACCAGCAAGTCCGAGTAATTCAGGTGCCGCTTCAGCAGATCTAACCGGCTCGTCATATCGGCCTTTCAGCCAACTGAAAAACATCAGGGTGACTGGCATGTCCTGTTTGAGACTACGTAGTAACAGATTGCACAACCCGAACAACCCGTTGTGCCCCTGTGCTACTTTTTGCTTATTATTTTTGAAATCGTCGTTACTTTTTGAAGAATTCCACTACTGGGAACACAGTTTTCCGAATAAGTATTCGCATCCACAAAGTTTTAAATTGTAAAATGTCAAGTAGATCAAACAAAACGAGCCTGACTGGTGTGAAAATCTGACGCGCATGCGCGTCATGCTATTCTCAATGTGGAAAAGAGGGACTGGTTAAGACTAATTAGTCAATGACAGCGCCGTGCCTGGAGTTGTCACTAGTATAATTTGAATAATGGACAAAACGTCCGCAGGACAACACTGCACTTTTTTCGATGCTTGCTCTTTCGATATAGACACCGTCAAGACCTTTTCTTAGGCTTCCAATAAATAAAATAAGAATGCTCTATCGCGAGATACCGGGACATCGTTGTGGCAATGCATTTGAGATCGCATAAAACTCTCTTTTATCTGGACAACCGGTACAGCCTTTGCGGGAGTCAGAGATTTCAGAACGCCGCTGAGCAAACTTCTCATATTCTACCTGACATCCTGGCCCGCTCTCAGCCTAGCTGGAAGATGTCCCGGATCTTAGCGATAAGCGCGCTAATAAAAACGTGAACATATCCCAGGATCGATAGAACGCTGTCATAGTACGTGAGGCCATTTTGTTCATAAGCCATTTCCTTCCACGCGTCTTAACAAGGGCATCGTGCACTTGCTGAAACACTTTTCACCGACGGCCCAATGAACAATCAGTGTCCATGATGGAAAAGAGATCGAAGGGGGAGACAGGCCCCAATTCGAAGAGAAGAAAACCGGATTGGATCGAGTTCCAACCTAGAAGAACAATGAGTGCTGAGACCACCGTCAAGTGTTCGGCATGAGGTTGATCCCTTACTTAGGTAAGATTTATTTTGTAACTGATCACCTAACAATTACCAAGTTAGACGGGGGCAGCCGCGTGCATATCACCTTGTCTCGGATGAGCAGTCGAAAAAACCGTTTGTGGCAAAGAGAAGAACAGGGCCTTGCGACCCATTCACTCCTTCATGTTTCACATGGTACAGGGCACCAACCAACGTGCGATCAGGTCCGACACTTCATCGTCAGAGGCGAAAGTGGCCAAACGCCCTTACTTCTGATCTTAGGCTTGAGTGTGTGTACGGTTAGTGGCCTTAAGGCGCCCAGAAGTGAGATTGGGTCTCAAGCGCCAGTTCCTTCAAGAGTTAGAACGGAAAGGTGAAGGGGGAGGAAGGTCAGGCACGATACTGTCACGAATACGGCGCCTAGGCCTGCCTTGTGTGCTGCGCTCTTGCCATTCTCATCAACCTCAGACACACCTGCTCTCGGCCCTCTCGCGTACGTCCGTACTTCTCGTCAGATTTATCTTTCCTCGAGTTTCGGGGAGCGTGCAACAGAATCGTCCGGGAGTGACGCCGTCGCGCGCGGTCACTTGCGCGGCGTCGCAACGCGGCAGTTTTTCGATGGGCGCGCCCTTCTTCGAATTTGACGATTGGGGCAATGATTCTTCATGATCTATTCCATTCACATGATTCCCAAGATCAATCTCGTAGAAAGGGCACCTTTTGTACTTAATTAGGTCTGGTTCACACCTCATTAAGGTCGCCCCACTTCAGGTGCGAGCCAGGTTTACTCAGGTATTGAAACGAACGCTTGGCGTTCCTTTTCATTCACAATCGAATGACGATTACGAAACTCGTCCACCGCCACCGCGACGTCGCGGCCACGACCACTAGCGCGGGTCTCCGGACGATCTGTTGCTACACGGCCCCAGCGCTTGGCGCCTCCCGCATAAATCGACTGGCCCTATAAGGAAAATTAGTGTTTCTATGTGCCTTTTTGCTTTTCATCACCACTAATGCTCCTCTTTGCCTAACTCACAAGCAAATGACACATCCCCCATTTAAGCCCAACGGTGCCTCACAGCTTGACGTATCAAATAAAGCAAGAGTGCTCCAAGCAGAGGTGGGTTCTTCTAATCAAAGGATTGCATACGCACCCGGCACACTGGAACGACTCTCCAGAGTGCAATATCGTAATCTGCGGGTAATCTGCCTGAATATCGCCTTTTGGCCTGGCATTGAGTGCTCCTCTTTAGAGAGTTCTGTCTTATTGGATGGATGGTTAGTTGGCCATCTTTAATTCCCGAATGTGTGAATTTCCACTTGTGAAACCTCATTTCGCTTCTACTTTCATATGCATTCACCCTCGACCGTGCGGACAAATCTCCAGGCTTTCTTTCGCTCAAAAAATAGCTCCATTTCAAATGAATGAACTTTTCCCGTCTGTGAGGTTCCACCCAAAAAAGACCGAAGCAAAAAAAAAATTGTTTTTTCCCCCCCCCCCGCCTGTGCGTGAAGCTCCGTTTGAGTGCAGCAAGTGCAATGGGCTTTCGCTTTTAATTAAACTGGAAAGGAACTAATAAGGATTGCTGAGAAAAGTAATTACTGTGGTGCTCATTATTAGCAACGTTGTGCTCAGAGAGCATCAGCCCTTCTTGTTACTAATAATAATTTTGACCGCAGGACAGCATCTAACAGCTGGCCGCGAGGACACTTGGACTCGCGTATCTATTTTAGCCAGCAATAATCGAAAGAAAAGCTGTGTGTGAATTGGAAGTATTCAATTAAAGATGCACTTTTCAGAACTCATTCAACCCAAAAAGCGCAGGCTGTCTCTAAGGGTGCCGATTCTCATGCATCAAATTGGCATGCACGAAATAATAAGTGAGAGACCGAAGGATTCACTGAAAATTACGCCAGATTTGTTGAAGGATTCACTGAAAATTACGCCAGATTTGTTCCCGTTCTCCCCACTTTGGTCGAAGGCTGGTCTTTGGAGTCGTAAAGCATTCGTCAAGCTTTGAACAACCCATCGTTAAGGCTTGAATTCGGTGGCATTTATTCATAGCTAACGACCTCCTGGGGAATGTCCGAGCTCGTAACTTCTGGCTAGTAGTAGTAGTATTGATAATTTTTGCCTCCGAAGGCTGGTTTAGCTAGTTTTTTCTTTGGATTCGGTAGTATGATAGTTTTTCTACCCCTACGGATCGTAGTGGTTTTTTCTACAAGAAAACGACCATTCGTAGAAATCACACAGAAATTTTAGAAGTACTTAAAAGTATGTGGGAGGAGGAACTTCAAGTAATTCAGTATTAGCAAGTCGCAAAAATCTTCAATATATTATTTTGATTCATTGGAGGTCTCAACTTTTAAGCATCAGCCGGCAATTTCCAGCAGAATTGGCCTTAGTCATCTTTGTGTTGGTTAGCGGCCTATATCCGAATTGGGGTCGGATTCGCAGAGTCTCTTGGATATGCATCGAATTTTCCCCTACTGACCTTTTTGCTGAGAAAACTCTGAACGGAAACAAGAAAAAACTATCGTTCAATTCCGTGAAAAAGAACCTAATTGACCTCTTCCGTGATATTATACTTTATTGTAGAAGGGCAATCTGAAATCCTATGAAAACGAAGTTCTACACGGGACAGATATTGTAATTTCACGGTCAACCCCATGAAAAAGGGTAAAAGGGCAAAGTAATGGGTGCAACCGACAGTTCCGGGGTGCGCCACGTATTCCACCCATTTACTTTCTATTCCACTGTCATTCACCCACTCAGATTGCACTTTCGTTTGAAGGGCATTTGGTCCATGCAATACATTGCAGGCCAGCAGATGTACAAGTCTGTGCTTTTTTCTTGACAAGTCCGTAGCAGTTAACTGAAGCCAGAGAGATGGAAGGCTCAATTGGCGTGGGCGAGTTTTGGTTCAAGATTGATCTCATGACTGTGCGCATCAAGTAGCCTGACACTCTGAGCAAGTCGCTTGACACCACATCACCACTGACCCCAATCCATCAAAAGTACAATTCAAAGTCGGTTATTTCAGTTGCGAGGCAATTTTCAAGCTATATCAGAGCTTTCATGATGAGATCATTTCATATGAGAAAATGTATTACCATTTGTAGTTCCTTAGTGAGTTCTAAGCGAGGGCTACAAAGGTTTCGGGATTGGACAGGTTCTGTCAGTGGGCACGTGAGAAATGGAAATCAGCTATTTTCACCTCCTCCCTCAAAATTCATCAAAGAAGGGTGTAATACTGTTTTCCCAGGGTGCCTTCAATCAAAG
>MU875107.1:0-19530 GCA_036418205.1 Ostertagia ostertagi
GTGAAAGCGAGATTGAGATAGTATTATTAAAGCAACAGTCCAGGCAGGGTTTCAACCATTCGATCCTGGGGTGGAAACATGCACTAGCCCTAGTCAAGTACATAGGAAATGTCACTGATTTGAAAACTTACCTTTGAAAGGCGTTGGAAGGGGGTCTAACGCCGTCGAAGTGGGCGGATCCACCGAGCCTCGGTACGGCCGCCCACTTCTGTCGTGAAGAGTGCGTGATTGGCTGCGCAGACATTTGCGGTCGTTTCGGGACCACCGGGACTATTTGAGGTCGATCCTTTAAAGCAATCGATGTGGTGATGCCGACTACGCTGGATTTCTACGTTTTTTCCTTCTACCTTCTACCTTCAAACATAAAACGATTTCATTATTGCGCCCCATTGCAATTGGGGCGCATTTACTGCGGGCATGTTCAGAGACTCGTCCAACTAAGTCCCTGCCCGACGTTTTTTTCTACTTTTTCTTTCATTATTGGTCAACTTTTCACCTGCAACTTCATTATCGGTGGTTTTTGCCCGCGAATTCGTTCTTGGATTGTTGCTTTAAGGCACCGGTACACACCCAAACTGCATACGCGTAACATATTCCTGATGTACTTGGGTCTGCTCGGTATCACAACGAGCTCAGTAGCTTTTATTCAGAAGATCACCCAGCATGATATGGAATGTAGATTTGAGCTCGGCGTCCAAAGCTCTCTCAGGTGATGCGCATATCATTTCAAATTGCTATTTCGACCTACCATCCTTCCTTTGTTAGACTACAATCTATGAACTATGGAATCACCTTCATACTGAGTGAAAGCCGTGTCACAGGTACTCTTATAGCACTTGCATGGCTGTAAATAAGCATTTTCTTAATCTTATATCTTCAGCTGGGAGGTTTGTTTATAATGGAAAAAGATCTCATACTTTGAATATCTTGTTGCCGGAAGGAATCCTCGCCGTTCCACATTTCGGTAAACAGTCATGCTCGCATAAAGTGCTTTCAGGAGGAGTGACATATGTGTTACCTTTGCACTCGCTGCAATTCAATAGAACCCGTTGCAGACCTCCACAGCACTCCGAATTGTTTAGCTCTGATCTCAACACAAAAAAGAAATCCGGCACAATGTCTAAGAAACCGTTTTCACTAGGCTGTACTCACTCCCTCCCAATATCATTGAGCACCCACACAGGTCTTCCAACAAGCATTGAGACGTGATCAAAAATGTTAAATTTATCGACTGGAAGTAAGCAAAAACAACGTATTAGCATCAATCAAAGTGCTTCATCGAAATAAACACAATTCTCCCACTTTTCCCATCAAGAAGACAATACCTCGCAGGTCGAATTCCACATCTTTTCAACAAAGGAAGGCTATAAATCTTGAAGTAAATGCCCAATGTCTCGAATTCCTTCTTTTTCAAAAAGTGCTCAAGTGATCGGTAGAGATGGGAGTCTCAGAAGTTTAGCAGTTGTGGTGAATGCCCAACAGCTCAAACAGCTTGTTCTTTGTCTTCTCCACGACGTGCCGTAAGGCAACAACTTACGAATAACCCTTCTTGATAGAGCCAGTGACGAAAAATTACAAATTATACACCGAAAGATGTGCAAAAAAATTCTTATTAATTGGTGCACAAAAATTAAAATTTTTGTGTTTTGATCCTCTCTAAAAACTTATTCGATGACATTGTAGTTTACATCGCTATTGCAAGAGACGGGGATACTCCAGAACCAACCCTAGCAGGGAGCAGGGGCTATGGGGATAATAAAAATTGTACGGGCACCCTGGTGTCTTTCCTCCTTGCTTGGGTTCATGGTTAGTTCCGTTTTTCTCAAGGAGGGCATGTATCACGTGGTCTCAAATACATGCAGTACAGTGCTCCCGTATTTGCGTACGAACTGTGTGCATATGCAAGAGGAAAACTGATGTTTACTGAATCTCGAAACGCGTTCCAGTAATGGACATACGGGCATGAAGAGACTCGAAATGGCTGCCGCTGAAGTCCCATAGGTTGCGTCAGCCCCCCCCCCGTCCTTTTCCCAAATGATTGGATAGAATAAGTATTAATCCATAGTAATATCCCATCTAAGTCTGAGTAGATAGACGTCCAGAGTTTCTTATAAGATGCGAAAATGTGAGTTGGGAAATTCTTAAAAGTTTTTCATGCAGAACTCCGTATCGTCTTCCGCGGAAGCATGGACTAGGATTAGACTTATTGTTAGTGGGAAACTCTCTCGTTTGGATTAATCGTCTTACACATTAAGGCCTGCTGGAGTTCAATTGACCATTAATTTTAGAATCGCTGGATTCAATGTTTCTATCTCTTCATTTTCCATTTCTGTACACCCCGCAGCTCACTCGTCACTACTGAGCGCGCCTTCATACACCAGTTTTAAACCGAGATTGCATTTAACTCCTCCCTTTATAACGCGCAATAGCTACACCTAGTAATCGGTAGTAGAATGTGTCTTTGAGTTTCCAAAGAGATTTGTCGCGGTGTGAAGCATTCTAATATGACTGCTATCCTTGCTGTCAAAGATGTTATGACTGTGTGCGAGGGCTCACTCAAAAAACGGCCGTTCCCAGAAGTCATGGAATTAGGTCAGTGCATTGTATTATTCGTAGTCACTCTCCTCTCGGCATTAGAATTGAGATGAATAAAGCCAAATTCTTACGCAGTGAGTTGGATCCATTGTGACCGCTGTACCCTTAAGGTGTCTTCGAAGAAGTCGCGCGCTTGTCTCATCAATTTTTTCAGCAGCATTTTCTTATTCTCGGGCAAGCTGGAATTAATATAGATTGAGGTACTTTCCCCCACCGACATTTTCTTCCTCAACTTCTGCAACAAGTTCAGTGACACCGCCTTGGCTCCTACTCACTGCACATTTTGTTTGACTATTATTTTTGTTAAGTTTCTTTATCCTCGAATGGTAGCGAGTGCAACACTGATCTGACAATGTGAAGGGGAGAGTGCGAAATGATGGGATAGTGATGTTTTCTCGGTGATTTGGGTGATTTTTGCATTATTTAGCCGCGCTAGTGAGGGTACTCTGGTGCGACAAAGAGGAAATGTACGACACGAACAAAGATACGTTTATTCGGAACAGTCGATCAGAATTTAGTCGACTGGCAACCGCACCCCATGGCGTATATGCTTCACTGAACAAACCTGCTATCTTGCACTCACTGCCTCTGAAGGGGTATTTCACGATTATGTTATTGGAGTGCAGCCCACTTTGGAAAAGGTACAGGTGCCCTCAAGCGCACAGACGTCGGAGCACAAGCTGCCATGCAGAGGCACTAAATAGCACAGAACTGAGGTTATGAGCATTGTCCAATTTCTTGCGTGTCCATGCTTTCTCGTCTCACATCTCCGGTCGTCCAAGGTGTTCGTTTGACGTCCCGAGGGATCCAGTCGGTAACCGCTCTGGTCCAACGGTCATCAAAATCGCATGACGTGTCCGGCCCACCTTATCTTCGATTCCTTGGCGAAAACGGCAGCGTCCCTGATCTTCGATCGTTGGCGTAGTTCGGAACTCCGGATTCCCCTCTGCACTTGCGTGTATAGGGTTACTCCTAGCATCGTCCTCTCGACAGCGCGTTGGATAACGCTGACCGCATGCTCGTCCTGCCTGCGCAGAGTCCAATTCTCTGGGACGTAGGTTAAAGGACGAATTCACGCTGGAAAGCAACCCATTTCAAATTAACTTAGGGATGGTGAGTGGTACACGAAAGAAGGAAAAACCATGAGAAACGGCCCAGAACCCGAGAAATGGGACCCCTTCCTTGCCCGTTGATTTGAGCATTGATGCGACTCTCATCGCTGTGCCCTCTTCAACACTACGCTCTCTCACCTATCTAATCACTCGCCACGTATAGACCTGCGGCGAGTGATCAGATGATCGGTGGGCGTGCACTGACCAGCCGCGCGGGATTAAACCTTAATAGGTCAACGAGGTCAACTCCTCCTGTGCAAATTGTGCTTCAGTTCGCACACTTAGGAGCTCCGCGGGTCCCTCAACCAGGTGAATTCTTCCTAATTCGATTTTCCCTCTGATCGTGAATTCGTCCTTTAAGGCAGGAAGTACTGCAGAATCGAAGAGGTGGGCACGGAGCCGGATGTTCTTCGTCTTCTTCACTACTCCCTCGATGTTCTTGAACGCTCCCCAAGCCGCTCGTTTCCTCCTGCTCAGCTCTGGAGCTAGATCGTTCATCATATTGATTTCCCGACCTAGGTACACGTAGCTGGAGCATTCGGTGATGTTCGTTCCGAGCGTGAATGGGGCATCAGGAACCAATCCGTTTCTCATAAACATCGTCTTCGTTAGGTTCAGCTGCAGACCGACCTTACCACAGGCGCCGTCGAAATCAGCCAGCATTCGAGTGATCCCATGTCTTCCCATTCCAGTTGACGCATGACGTTCTCGAGAGCGGCGCTGAAGAGTTTGGGCGAGATGGTGTCGCCCTGTCGAACCCCTCTTCGTGACCTCCTTGTAGAATGGTGAGATTCTGGTCGTAAAGTTGCTGTAGAGCTCACGAAGAATCTTGATGTACTGAGTAGGGACGCCCTGGTTGCCCAAGGCTTCGATGACCGCTTCTGTCTCCACAGAGTCGAAGGCCTTCTTCAAGTCGATGAACGTGAGACAAAGCGGCATCTTGTACTCTCGTGAAACTTCAATGAGTCTTGTAACCGTGTGGATATGGTCGATCGTGCTGAACCCTCTTCGAAACCCTGCTTGCTCGCATGGCTGTCCTTCATCTAGTATTCTGCCGATCCTGTTAAGGATGACTCGAGTGAATAGCTTGTAGATTACAGACAGCAGGCAGATTGGGCGATAGTTGCCAATGTCGTCCAGGTCTCCCTTCTTGTACAGCAACACGGTCCTGCTGGTTTTCCACGGAGTGGGTACCTTGCATTCCGACAGGTAGCGCGTGAAGAGTCGAGCCAGAGTTTTGATGATAACTGGCGGTGCATTCTTCAGATGTTCCGGTTTGACCCTGTCGAGACCGGGTGCTGTACGATTCTTCACCGACTTGATGGCGTGTCGGACTTCGGAAGAGAGAACTGAGGGGACGACGTATCCATCCTGTTGCAGTTGATAAGTAGGCAGATGGACATGGCTATCGAAGAGATCCGAGTAGAAGTCGTGGATGACTTTCTCCATTGCCCTTCGGGATGCAGTAACTGTTCCATCCGGACGTCGGAGGCAGGTCATCTTGGTCTTGTAGCTGGCAAAGCTTCGGCGGGCATTGCGGATGCTCCTCCCAGCCTCTGCTGCTTCAGCTAATACTGCTGCTCTTCGCTCCTTGAGATCTTCCTTTATCGCCTCTCTGCATAGCTTCGCAAGCTCGGACGTGAGTTGGTGATTGCCTGCAGCTCGTGCGGCTCCACGTTGGCGTATCAGCTCGAGAGTTTCCGTAGACAGACGTCCCTTGGTGACTTTCAAACTCTCTGCCTTCCTGCCACTCTCGTGAAGGTGTTCAACGAGCCGATGATATTCCTCGTCGATGTTTTCGATAACGGAATCCTCCCATAAGCTGACAAGAGAAGTGAAGTGATCCCAGTTGATGACTGTCCTGGGGCTTCGCTTCCTGAAACTTTGGGCTCTCTCAACACGCATCGAAAAGTGGAACTTTGCGCGGAGGAGACGATGGTCCAATCTCGTAGAAAAATGTGAAAAAGATGGCTCTCGGAACTTGAATTAGCATGAATGGTATTGTCGAAATGATGAACTAAGACAGTCTTTCGCCCTGCTTATTCCAATCCATTCCGTGGGTGCCGATGTAAAGTTCCCCAGCACCCTCACACAAAACTACGCATAATTCTGTTGATCGAATAGGTTGCACTTGAAGTTTCCGAACGCTTTCGAGCCCTTGACAGCGACGACTTTGTTGAAACGTTAGGCCGAATAAATATTCCACCATCATACACCTGTTTGGTACAGAAGCAAATACTGTTCAAAAGCAATGTCCACGTCTCAAGAAAGGTAGACATCTAGAATATCTGGTAGTATGACAGTAGAATATCTATCAGAAACGATTAAACCTATCAATAGTTAAAAATTAGTAGATTCACTGGTGGAACTCAAGTAAGGTGGGGGACGGACACTCAATTGTGCTCCTCAATACAGAGGATAAGGATAAGAGTTCTAACGACACGTAATCGATTCATTTAAAATTACTTTCGATGGAGACCGTTGTAGTGTGGAAGTGCTCCTAAGATGCTTTCAGATTTAGCCTGCTGTGGTCCAAGGAAATGGTCCTGGCTAAAGCATGGACATCCTTGTCTAGGCGCAAGGGTGTAGTAGCTAAAGGGTTGACGATCAAATGCCAAATATTGCCTAGAATTTGCGTGATGTGGGGCATACACCGATACTTATCAATTGTGCACTCAAAACGAGTCCTTTGCCTGTTACCTTATCCATGGTGTCAAAGCCCAAACGAGCGCTATTTAGTACTATGCATAAGACAGGAGGGACTTGGGTTCCACCGATTATAGTCTTTTAAATCAAATTGATCACCACGTATCCCATCATTTAGTTGCATTCTCCTGTTTTGCTGTTATCCTATCCCACTATCCTGCTATACTGACTCGACTGTAATCTACTACCCTCCAATGGTTTCAGCGGACAGCATCTTTCCAGCGGGAAAAGGTAATTTCCTACCATGCCAATCTACTGGTCTCCTAACATGCTGATCCATACATGCCTTTATCGCCTTCTATTCTACTTCCATTCGTGAGCTGTCGGCGAATCGGTGGTTTCTTTCGCTTTTTTCTTCACCGATATGACACAGGGAAGACAAACGGTAGGCGGGTGCTGATTGACCGGACGTCGGCGGATCAAAATCGTAGGCTTATAGCGTTTCGAAGCATTTTAGATGCTAAGTTGTCGCAACCTACACAGAAGTGGATCTAATGCTTTGTCCACGGGAAGAACGGCATTTGTTAGGCCGAATTCAATCTTTGCTTTTAAACTCCCTACGCAACAACTTTGAGCAACATAAAGTTTACCAAAAATCCCCAAACAAAGTTGAGGTAAACCCTTATTACTTCTATCCAAACTGCTATTATGACTTGCTATTTTGTCCATAACACATCCTCGCTAGTGTGCGTTCAAATCTCCCCCAAATTGTGGAATTTAATTCTTAGCGAGACACACGTTACATACACTCATACACTCGCATATCTTTATATCTACACACACTATGCAGACATAAAGATAACAATAGATGCAAGCATACCTATCAACGCTGCTGTCAAAGTACATCTCAATCCGTATGGAAGCAAATTTTGTACTCCGCTTCCTTCTGTGTCTATTGTCTCCATTCGGCAAGTACTCCTCAAGAATTTCAGGTGGTCCAACAAGGCCGTAAGTTTCGTTTGGAGGATGAACTGGCTGAAATAATAACTTCTTTTCAAGTTCAGTCCAATGGTACTTTATTATCGAAAAAGGTTCTCAAAGATTACTATAGCACTTAGTCATTATTTATCTATTATTTACACCAGTTTTGCTCCGCCCGCTATCGCGCGCATCACACGGCAGGCTTTAGTGAAACTGAAAGGACCCATGGAATATCAGCATGAGGTACTCCATTAACCACCTCACTATTGAATGTGTTAGACCTTTCCCAGTTTCGCTGAAGTCATCGAGAATACGCGTGATAACGTCTGAGCTGAACTGGCACTCACAACTGTAAACATCCAGCATTCTTCTTGAATTCAGATAATTTAGCGGTGAATAGGATTGCTGTCAGTCTCAAATGAAAATGAAATATGCCTATTTACATAAGTGAGGAGCTAAGGCTTATCATTTATTTACATTCACCATTATTTAGAACCCCGAAAGGATTAGCGGTTTAATGAGTTTGGGCTTTCTTGATAGAAATGAAAGTTATCATTTGCTGAAGACTTGATTGTTTATGCAATAGACTGCTATTAAGTAAGCTGGTCATACAATGATACAATGTGCACGTACCACTACAAATAGAATTTGTAAGTAGGGACGCTCTAGTGTCAGCGCAAGCTACGTAACGGAATCGACGACTTTTGCGTTCTGACGCGCCTTATCAGCCTTTATCAGTTGTAACCACTTTCATCACCCACCAACAATGTCCCGTCCCACCCCACATAACACCTGTGAGCATGGTTGCTCTGGTGTCAATGCGAGCCAGGTAACGGAATCGACGACTTTTGCGTTCTGACGCCCCTTATCAGCCCTTATCAGTTGCAATCCACTTTCAATCACCCACCAACAATGTCCCCGTCCCACCCCACATGACACCTGCGAGTATGGACGCTCTAGTGTCAACGCAAGCTGGGTAACGGAATCGACGACTTTTGCGTTCTGACGCCCCTTATCAGCCCTTATCAGTTGCTATCGCTTCCATTCATGTACCACCATTGTCCCGGGACCACCCCACATAACACTTGTAAGTATAGACGCTCTAGTACCAATATGAACGACAAAACGAAATTGGCGATGCTCGCTTTCTAGCCCCTCTTATCAGCTATTATCAGTCGTTATCAGTTCCTATCACGTACCACTTGTGTCCCCATCCCACCCCCTATAACATATGTAAGAACCATGGCGCTATCATTGCTGTGACCCGAGCTACGAATTTCGTGACAAACACACACACACACACAGACATACTTAGCGAATTATATATAGTAGGATAATTTGTTTTTTGTGTTTTGTGTACCGGAACACTAAGAAACAGAGGGGTAAGTTTTTGTTTGTTAACTGCTGTTTTTGGCCGCAGTTCGCGATACTGATATTGGATAGCGATATCGGCTAACCGGCTCAACACGTTATACGTGTGAGTGCTGACAAGCTATGGTGAGTATACCATGAAGAAGCTGAGTTGGAATGAAATGGTGCCCCGGTAGCGTAACTGGTAGCGCACTTGTCCCGGAAAACGAGGGGTGCGGGTTCTAGTCCCGCCTGGGGCGAAAGTTTTGTTCACAACCCAGCATTCTTGTGAAACAGTGGCCAAGTCGCATTGGTTAAAAGACTTTTAGAGAAATTAAGGAGTCGGCAGCGCCTATCCGGCCCTACGTTTGGGGAAGCTATGTTGATATGTCACAGGTTTTTTCATTTTTTTAATAATTTATCAAAAGTATAGGTCCACTTCTGTTTACCAAAAGTCACAATCGCAACCTTGCAACATTTGCTCTCCTTTTAGTTGTTTGAGTCATTTGCTTGGGCGTGCTCAACACTAGTAGTAAGTTTGTTGAGAGCGGAACAGCTATCAAACCTCTTGGATGGAAGTTTTTTGATTGTTCCAATTCGCTGAACTGCTCTCAGTGGTTTGAGAATGCTGGGTTGTCAACAAAACTTTCATCCCAGGCGGGACTAGAACCCGCACCTCTCGCTTTCCGGGCAAGTGCGCTACCAGTTACGCTACCGGGGCACCATTTCATCCCAACTCAGCTTTTCATGGTATACGTACCATAGCTTTCAGCGTATAACGTGTTGAGCCGGTTAGCCGATATCGGCAATGACCGCGAGGCTGAAAGCTTTAGCAATAATTTGACTTTTTTTAATTAACTTGTTATTTCTTTTTGTTTTCAGCAGTTTAAAATTCGGCGTTCTCAGTGTTTCGTGTTCTGGATGTTTCAGAGGTTCTTGGTCGAATCTAAGCCTGGCCAAACAGAGGACCGAAGTTTCCTTCTCTCACAAACCCCGTAACTGTTGAGACACTCGCACTAACGGTATTTTTATTTCGCAGAATTAAAAAGTATGCAAATGGGAAGCCGGCTTGTCCACTGCTGAGTTGGTAAAGGAGACGCTATTGTAAGCATGGGAGTTCATGAATGTATGATGAACACTAGATACCTACAGATGCCAGAGGATTAGTCTCAAGCCATGGCATTACCGTCAGCGAATTGGCAATGGGAACAAGCTTGACTTTTTCTTCCAATTGCAAGCCTGTTGCTATTGACACCGTCCAGATTAGATGGCTCCTCATCCAAAATAATCACTTACACAACAGTAGTGCTTTGCATTACGGAAAGGGAACCTTAACTTAATGTTGCGTTCAGCCAATATACTAATCTGTAAAAAGAACTCGTGGCTTCTCGTGAATGCATGATATGAGGTAGCCAAACACAGCCTTCGCGCAAAGTGGGAGGTGATTCATGTACACATTCACTAGCTGCTCGACGTATTAGGTGCCAGTTCCTTGCCTGGTGATTACGGAGGAAGTTCGCTCAAACGCTTTGAAGCTTTCTCCGTTCCAAAGTCGGGGCTCCCTGACTTGAGGGAGAGCTGGGGATTCCTTGTGGCCAGGGTAGCGTACCCGACAGGAGGCTCCCAAGACAGCAGGCACATGTTTGTACCTCCAAGAGCCGCAGAGCCGATCCTTGCCGAGGCCTCTGTGCCCTGCGAAAATTGCAAAAATTTATTAAATTGCTGTCAGATTTAAGTTGAAAGGCAAACTGATGAAGATCTCAGTCGCACCCTGCTTATACAGTGCGATGGCTTCTATACAAGCCGTCTCCGCTCAGGCGTATCCATGCACGCCTGTGTGCGGTGCTTTCTGCATGGATGTAATTGATTTCTTACACGTTGATACTGTCAAAGCCTTATATGTATTCGAGTGGTTGGCATGGCATGCACATAGAAGGCGATCCGGCGCCGTCTCCAAAAATTAAGTCCCACCCTCTTGGGATAGCGTGGCTAATTACTCATCTCTCACAAAAGAGCCTGGCGAGTATCCATGCACGCCTGTGTCAAAGCCTTATATGTATTATGCATCCGATATGCCTTGGACAGGTGTTATTCCCTCGAGCCCCAGGAAGCACCCAATCTGGCAGTGTTGGGAAGGATCCGCTCGAGGAGAGGCTGCTAGAATCTTAGGGCCCGGATAGGCTGCCTAAACGAAGAAGGACTAAGATGGCGATCTGTACTTTCAACGCACGAACGCTTGCATCCGAAGCGCATATTGGGGACCTGATGTTGAGGGAAGTCAACACGACGTCAGCAGACTGACGAAAAAAATCTTCAGACGCAATTTCCTGAACAGGATAAGCACTGTTCCTCACCACTGATAGTGTTGGCAGTGTAAGTGACTTTGGCATTATGTACTTGCCCAACGGCATAGCTTGAAAGTTTGACCCATCTAATTGTACATATGTGAACAGGAATATATGACTCAAAAGTTCCTGCTGGAACTCAAGGCACTCACCGTTAAAAATCAGCGCTACGAGAAAGTAGACTTGTGCGGCATTGGGCAATATTTTCACAAAAGAAGTTTCTAGATTGACAGCATCCTATATCAACGACAGCAATGCGACCTGCTCTCAAAAAGGTCTTGTGGAGTTCAGACGCTTCCGGGGCAAAGGTGCATTATCAGCGGCGTGATAAGGCGCCGAAACCCACTTCCGGTTCCCGTTGCACCTCCTCATCAGACGTGGAAGGGGATGCAGTAGCAGCGTGCTAGATATGATACGGTTATCGTTATCGTTCGATTTTCATGCTGGAGTGCACCTCATTCCAAGCAGCCGTATCTTCTTATCTAATCGTATCGTATCTTCCATAGGGTTACGCTCGTCCAACCACTATCTATCTCCGACCTTATCGGTTGATAACGCGGAGTTCGCCGATCCACGTGGAAGCCAGCGTGATCGCTTCCTCTAATGCTAACCCACACGAATCGCAAAATATATGTTTTTTTACAACTAATACGTTCTCCAGCGTAATTGAGTAAAATTTGTCTTTACTTTACCAGTTCCCCTTCTTCTGATCGAAATCCTAGCAATGCATCGTTGAGTAACTTTGCTTAATAAACAAGAGGTCGTGCCAGCTTTGTAACACAGAATACGCGGTTAGAGCGCTAATCGTCGCGATAGGTGAAGAGGATTGCTGCAGCGCAACCCTCTTCACCTATCGCGACGATGTAAATATCAGCGTGCTCTCTCGCATGTCTTGTCTTCTTCGATCAATCTTTCCCACTGTCGCAGCAGATCCGACCTTACTATAAGCTGAAGAACTTAATTCTAGCGTTTTCGATGATTTCTCTTGTTTTCCACTTTTATGTAGTTATTTCCGCAGCTCAACCACCACCACGGAGCGCCCTTATACAGCAGATCCAGCACAGGGCTTGCTTCCAAAGATTATTTTTGAGCTCTGCAGCAAATTTAGAACCAGAGGTTCACCATTTTATTCTTTGAGCTGAGCATCTGTTGAGTATAACGACTGCTAAGATGAATCCAATTGCGCGTGTGGTAAGGTTGGTCTGCAGCTGAACCGAGCTCGATGTTCATGAGAAACCGATTGGTGCCTGCTCAATCCACGGTCAGAGGAATGATCTTCATCGAAAGCTCTAGCTACAGTAGCGGTCAAAAGTGTTCGCCGAATCTGTATTTCGTGTTTCTTTTTTTTGCCAGAAAAAAATTAGTGGTGACCTCGAAAAATTTTTCTTTTGAATAACATCTTCCTCAATACTTGAGGATGTGAAATACTTGAAAACATAGTATTAGGTCTGTGCAAAAGTCTTGAGACACAAATTTACATGGATCGTCATGTCTCTACAAGAATCTTTGCCACCGTCATGATTTCACCATATTCTAGAACAATCTCAGAGTTACCGCTAGCAGTATTTAAATGTGTTTACCGCTAGCAGTATTTAAATGTGTCCCCGAGCCCTTCTGGTATAAACCATGTCGCAAGAAGTCAACTTCGAGCAATCGTCTTCTACGAGTGGCGCCGCGGTTCCAGTGCTCGTTCCACTGCCTCCAATATCAACACTGCATTCGGAGAGAACCTCGTCAGCCATGCGACGGTTAGTCGTTTATTCGCTCGTTTTCAGTCTGGAGATACGATGCTCGACGAACCCCCGCTCCGGGCGACCAGTTGTTATCAAAGACGACCGACTTCTCAGCGAGGTGAAGGAGAAGCCGGAGGCTACGAGCAGGGAATTGGCGGAGCTTCTCGAGTGCGATCACAGCAACGTCGTTCGACACCTTCACGAGCACGGTTACAGGAAAGTTTTGCTCGATGGATTCCGCACCAACTGACCGACGATCTGCGTCACACGCGTGTCTCAATCGCCCAGTCGCTCCTCCTTACCCCAAATCGGAAGGAGTTTCTGCAGGATCTGGTGACCGGGGATGAGAGCTGGATCTTCTACGACAACAACAAGAGGGTCGCTGTCTGGCTCCCAAAAGGAGAAGATCCACCCGTGCAGCCCAAGCCAGGACAGCACTCAAAGAAGGTTTTGCTGTGCTGCTTCTGGGACTCAAAGGGAATGCTATACCATGAGTTGCTCCCTCAAGGCCAGGCAGTCACGGCTACCATTTACAGTCGCCAGCTTCAGGAACTCGCTTATGCAATCGAAGAAAAGCGACCGAGAAGGTTTCTGTACATCTTCTGCATGATAACGCTCGGCCTCACGTCGCAAAGATCACGCAGTCCAGGCTACAGGAGCTCAGCTGGAATACCGTTCCCCACCCTCCCTATTCCCCCGACCTCGCCCCTTCTGACTATCATCTTTTTAGGCATCTCAAGCAATTCCTGGTCAAGAAGAAGTTCGCCACTTTTGATGACCTCAAAAATGCTGTGACTGACTTCTTTGACTCACAGTCCCCTCTTTCTGGGAGAAGGGAATAGCCGACTTGCCTATTCGTTGGACAAATGTCATAGATAATGATGGTGATTATATAGTTTATTGAGTTAGAGTTTGAATAAAATTGTAAAAGATTTTAAAACACGCATCCGAGTGTCTCAAGAGTTTTGCACCAACCAATACATTAGTGTTTGGAGGACGTTGCTCAAGCGATAATAAATAATGCACGGAAAATCGTTTCGGCTGACACTTTCGACCGCTACTGTACGTGTGTATGTGTATACTGTACGTGTAGCTAGTTGAGGAAATCATTATGATAAACGACCTAACTCCAGAGCTGTGCAGCGGGCGACGAAATGGGAGTGTATAAGAGCATCGAGGGACCAAGGATCGAGCGTGCGTTGAGGAATCCTCGACAGGTAGGTGGGGGGGGGTTGCGTGTGGACCACTGGGAGGGGTGGGGCCGGATTAATGCAGTAGGTCGTGTTGGAGGACAGGCATCAAGGAGTGATCGATGCTGAACAACATAGCTACGGGATTTCCAATAATGGTGTTCCGCTCACATAAAATTTTCGTGCTTTAAAGAGGTTCACGTAAGGGGTTGAGTTCCCTCAGAAGGTGTTCTCATAAGTCCTGGCTTCTTTTTACACATTGTCGTCATAAATCGCTTGTTAGAAAGTGATTTATTACGACAATGTGTAAGGATCGGAAATTTGCACGTCTTCCAGCGGATATTTTATCCTTCAAATATGTCCACCAATATGAAGGAATGCAAGCACAAGGTGCATCCCAGAGTGGGCCCATCCACTATTGAACAAGAAATGCAGTTTTCTGCTTCATGTTGTGTTGTGCCATATAGGTACTTTTACCATCCCGCTCACAGCTAACCTACTTCTACTGAACGTTACAACTCCCCCATGCGACTACAATAGAGCAGAATTACGAACAACGGTTAACTCACGTTAATTCCACCAGGACGGGCCGCTCAGCTTCGCGAAACAATGGAGAAAGTGAGACTGACCGGTTGTGTACTGCTTGCAAAATGCGCACGTGCAGTACGTTACGTTTCTCCAATCAGAGCTCACAAAGTGGAATGTATGGCAAGAAATCATCAGTTATGGAAATGCACTCATTCCTGTTATTCATACTCGGATTACGTTGTTTTATCCAGAAAGCCTCGAGGGTTTTCCTAGCACCGATATCACTCTTCGTACGCCAGTATCGTGCATTTAACGTCAAAGTCACAACCAGCATGACTTTCCCTTCTATGTTTGCCAAGCGGTGCGACCAAACTTTCCCTTCGTTTACTAGCCAGATGTTCTTTTATACGTACACCTAACTGTCTCCCAGTTTCTCCAATGTACAAGGCGTTACATGTTGAACACTGAAGCTGGTAAACCACAGATCTTTGTGCATAATGTTCTCTAACTTCTCCCTTCTTGCATCCTCGGCATAGTAAGACTCCGAAGATGACAATCAAGTCGAAACGTTAGCCGCTTTAATAAAAGTTCCATCGACCAACCTCGAGAGGCACACAAACTAACATACAATATAATTTGTGCACAGTCTCCTACCCTTACCATACGGGCAGATCACGCAGTTATCCATGATGCAATTCCGGTCGTAAGAGACGATTTCTGACCAATTGGTGTTTAATGTTGTCTCTTGGTGTACTGACCAAGATAACATCATTGGCCAGGTCGGCTCTTCTCAGACACTCTTGTATAACTGCACTAAAGTGATCCGATATAAACGGAAGTTGAAGATACAACTTATTTTGAGCTCCGTATGGAAAAGGCCTCGGTCTGCTACGTTCACTCCGCTGCCGTGCTGTGTAACCATTGAGATTAGCAATTTGATGAGCTAATCTTCTGGACTCTTCTCGCTCCTCGTCACCGGTGCACACCTCCACAGCTGTTTTGTACATGTTACGCAATACTGCTCGTTTAACAGCTCTGGGGTGTGCCGACAGTGCGTGAATGATGATATTTTTGGAGCTTTCTTTCTCTATACCATTTCACATTGTAAAAGCCATTGGATACCTTGACCTGAGTGTTCAGGTAAGGTAACCAACCATCGCGCGGGACTTCTCGAGTGAGCTTGATGTACTGCGACTGACTGTTAAGAATATTGAACAACTCATCCATTTCGGATTGAGTTGATGTGATTACAAAACAGTCGTCGATGTAGCGGCAGTACATGATGGGCAAGCGTGCTAGCACTGGTCGTTCAATTCTACTCATGAAACAGACAGCAGAACCGGTGCTAGCCGTTGTCCCATTGCAAGCCCTCTGATTTGTGAGAAATATCTTCCAGACCACTTAAATATATTGCAGTTCAAACATTCCTGATCAGAACCATTATTTGCGTTTTGCTCAACCCAAACGTTGTCAAACTTCTTGCATGCTCGTCAAGCATTTCTGAAACTGCTTGCAAGGCTTCATTGTTGCTAACGTTGGTGTAAAGCGCAGACACGTCAAATGATTCTACAACACAATTTTGTTGAAGCTGCAAGAACGTAAGTGGTCCAAAAATTGTCCCGTGTTTGACAAATGTGATGGTATGTGAGTGAGAAGTTGACCGATAATCTTGTTGAGAAACCATGAAATTCGATCGGTCGGTCCATCCACACAGCTGATTATAGGTCTTATTTTGTAATCCTGTGGCAGGAGTGATCGCATGTTTTCAGCAGACAATTTGTGAGTTTTGATTAGGCTATAGAAGACTGGGCAAGTTGGGTTTTCCAGCTTGAGTCTTTTAATCAATCTTTCATCAAGCCCAATCTTCTGCGTCAAATTTATAAGCATGTAATCGTTGAAGTTGAGATTCACTGAAAAATTTTACACTTATTGGAGAGAAAACAGCGTGGATTCCAATCTGCTCCCATATTTGAACATATTTACTCCTCAAAGGAACTATGGTCTTGAAAGAAAGTCAATGCAGCGAAAAAAAAGTACTCGGTCAAAAATCCTCGACGTGGCCATTTTTTAAATACTGGACGTATGAGCTGCTTTAGTAACTTTGATAGAGAAAATCTTCTAGTTTTGTCTGCCATATTAACTTTTCGATTTGATGAAAATGAAGCAAGGCTTGATGGCTTCGGAAATTGTAAGAATGCGCGCTCGTCACGAATTACCCTCGTTGGTCAATTTAAAGGACGAATTCACGCTGGAAAAGGCAACCCATTTCAAATTAACCTAGGGATGGTGAGTGGTACACGAAAGAAGGAAGAACCATGAGAAACGGCCCAGAACCCGAGAAATGGGACCCCTTCCTTGCCCGTTGATTTGAGCATTGATGCGACTCTCATCCCCTTCAACACTACGCTCTCTCAGCTATCTAATCACTCGCCACGTATAGAACTACGGCGAGTGATCGGTGGGCGGAGATCGCCGCCCCGCCAGCTTTGAGGCATGATAGGTCGCCGAGGTCAAATTTTTCCATGCGAATTGCGCGTCAGTTCGCACCCTCAGGAGGTCCGTGGGTCCCTCAACTAGGTGAGTTACTTCTTTCGACCTTCATTCTAATCGTGAATTCCTCCTTTAGCTTGTTATTTCTTATTAATCTTCGTGTTCAGTACTGCCTAGAAAGAGCTCTTCACAAAACTTCCAAATCTGCTTTCAGATTGAAAATTCGTCATATTTGAAGAAAGTTATAATCATTTGAATATTTGTTCAAATTTCAATAGTAGAATAAGCTGCTCCACGGTCAACGCCAAATCAGTCAACACACAGCTGGCTGAAGGCGGTCACAAGGCTTCTGTCAACCAATGTTGTAGGTGTAGATTGAGAGCATTCTGTGTAAGGCTAAGACTTGGTATGTTTTCTGAAGGAAGTAAATAAAGCAAAGATGCTGTCATAGTATGCCATTTTTCGTGACTAGTTAGTCGTTTTTTGCTCTACATGTTGATAGGGCTCGTTGTTAATGAATTTTGACTCTTTTCACTTGTTGAACGACTTTTATGGTCAAAGGTGGGGTAGCAGAGTTTTTATATGAAAGTTTTCGGGAGGACGTTGAAACGCCCTTTATACTCGCGTTGGTAAGGGAGAGTCGCGTAACGGAATTCGACCGCCGGGGGATGCCGTGGGAGGGTCGTAATCAAAAATTTTCCTCGACCCCTTGCTTGACCGTCGGAGGAACTGAAGAAGGCGAACAACGGAGGGAGTGCTTCACACATTCTTCATTGACTATGCGGTCTTTCTCGCCGTAACCCTCACCTCAAGAAATGTACCTGTAGCAAACAAACACATGATTAGGGTATCTCCCATGGACAACGCTGGATAGGACTATGCTTATAGGTACCTGTGCGTACTTATATAATAGTTACTCGTTACTTGGAACTCTGTGTCATGATTCGGGAAGACGATGCGCATGAATTCAAAAACAAACTTACTGAACAATCGGAAGTCATAATGAGGCTGCCGCTGATTAGGAGCAGTGGTAGATGGCGCATTTTTGGAACTCACCAGCAAGAGCTCAAAACGTAGAGCGACATGTGAATTAACCTTACCTAGCTCATGGAGGTTGATATGAAAATTATCGTCATTGAACGTGTTCATACCGATATGTTACTGTTTTCAAATTACGGAATCTTCAAGATAATACGATAACACGGTACTAGAATGAAGCACTTTATAAGGGGAGTAAGTAATCAGCTCAAGGAAACACCTTGTCGCTACTCTTAAGTGAGAGTTCCTGTGAGAAAGGGACGACTTCAATATTCTGAGGTGTCGCTTGGTCCGGGAAGCTAAAATGCGAACACGAAGTTGGATTAAACGACTGATATCTGTGTCAAATCTGATTCGCCTGCACAGTTATATATGAAGATGGTACCTGTTTCGGACACATGTGCTATTGAGGTGAACATCGAAGAACTTCAACACAAAAACACAAACTTCCACTTTTCATAGAGATTTGCCCTTCACCAAAGATTGCCTTCCGGATGTTGTCCATGCTTTTTCAGAAGATTGTTGCTTGCACAGTTATAACATGAATAAGAGGTTTTTGTTTAAATCCTATACTTCGAAATATCACCGTATAGGGTAAGTTACAAATATGCTAACATCGTAGTTACACTGCTGAGTTATTTATCGCGATTTAAACGTGCTCAGGTTTGGATTGCGCTTTCTGTTAACTTAGTTTGGTTTTGCTCGCTTCCGCGCAGCAAGGTAAGCTTCAATAGAGCTGAGCTAGCCAGGCTTTCGTTAGGAAACAGTTGTGGTTGTGGTTTTGTGGTTTTGTGGTTTTAGTGGATAAATAAGTGATTTTATTAACGAAGGTACTGGTCATTTCCCGCAGCTCGTCGAAACCAATAAAATCTAACATTTTTCGGAAATCAACATTCTCTAGCTGCCGTGTAAGCTCTGATTACTAATACGATTATTCGAACGCTCACTACCTGAACATAGCGCAAACATTATCATTCTTCGGCTGCGAGTACGATTCAGCGGTTAAGTAAATCCTCATGCCGGTTACATCGAAATAGCAAACACCAAAACTTATCATATTTTCACAAACACCAACCATCTTACAAGAAGCTCGGGTAGGTTAGCGCTTTAAAGGATCACGACGTTGATGAGGCATCGCAAAAAAATGGCATGCGTTTTTTATCGAGCATCCAGATAAAAACTTCAGTGACTTCTCCGTTCTCGAGTTAGATGCTCTTATCATCCCATATAAGCTGTTCCCACCTACTGCCACCCACCGAATGAGATCCGTTTGAAAAACAGAGCCTCTCTACTGCTGAACCGCACGCTATGAATTTCGCATTCTAGCGCCCTTATCAATTGTTATCATGTCCTGCCGCCCGTCAAATATGTTCCTGTCTCACCCCCTTCATCATATGTGGGATCTAACGCTCGAATGCTCCTGGGACACACGCAATGACTTCCGTGGCATTTGCATTCTAACAATCCTTATCAACCCTATCAGTTTTCCGACTCCTGCCAAATATGTTTTCGTCTCATTTCT
>MU875112.1:0-20973 GCA_036418205.1 Ostertagia ostertagi
TCTCTCAACACACATCGAGAAGTGAAATTTTGCGCGGAGGAGACGGTCCGATCCCGTGTACAACTTCGGAACAACAGCGACGTCGGTCAGACAAAACCCTCGATTGAAGATGATGTTGTCTATCTCCTTATGGAACTGTCCATCAGGTGACTCCCAAGTCCAACGAAGGTGAGAGGGCTTCTGGAACTGCGAGTTACCATGGATGGTGTTGGTCGACATGATAAACTCAGACAGTCTTTCGCCCTGCTTCCATCCATTCCGTGAGTACCGATGTGAAGTTCTTCAGCCGTTCTTCTTGGGCCAATCTTGGCGTTGAAGTCGCCGACGATGACCTTGAAGAAGGTATGATCTTCCTTGTAGAACTTCTCCAATTCCATATAAAATGCTTCGTGTTCCTCCTCGTCGTAGCTGATGTTGGTGCGTAGGCGACGAAGATTGTCAAAGCAGGAGTTGAACCACATCTTCTCAATCTCAAACGTCCGATTCGGGTCGTAAGGCTTTCGTACGAATCGATGTTTATGGCCAAGTGCGTGTTGACGAGGACACCCACACCGCCAACGCCTCTGCTGTCGCATGTTCCAAGGAACAGTTCTTCTCCAGTATCGAAAACGGCGTGTAGCGGGCGGTGCCTTCTCGTCTCGGTCAGTCCGATGACGTCGTACTTGATCTTCCTGGCTTGCATCATCAGGTCTTCGATGTGAGCTTCGGATGCAAGCGTTCGTGCGTTGAAAGTACAGATCGCCATCTTAGTCCTTCTTCGTTTAGGCAGCCTATCCGGGCCCTGAGATTCTAGCAGCCTCTCCCGAGCGGTCCTACCCAACGCTGCCGTATTGGGGGCTCCCTCAGGTTCAGGGGAATGAGGCCCATCCATATTGCTGTTTTCGGCATATTGAAGGCACACGAGTAGCTTGCCAGGCTCTGTCGTGTGGGCTAGGATAGACCTCCAGGTAGTTAGCCACGCTATCCTGGAGCGGAACAAGGGGCTTATTTTTTTGGAGGCGGCCCCGAATCGCCTCCCATGTACTTCCCACGGATCTCTGAGGGTCCTCTCTCACTGAAAGATCTCGAGCCGGTTGGTGGCGAGGCTACGTGGCGCGACCCCAGGTGGCGGATAGGGGGTAAATCGCGGACCAAAAGCCACCATGTACTTGCCCTGAGACGCAGGTGGATTCAGGGGATGGACTCCCTGTTTCTGTAGTGCTGTGTTGATTCATACCAGCTGTCTCCACTCAGGCGCATCCATGCATGCTTGCGTGTGTGGTGCGCTCTGTGTGTGTGCGGTTGGTATCCTGCATGTCGGCACAGCCAAAAGCTTGCATTCAAGTGACTGGGAAGTACATTTGAACTAACGTTATAGAGGAGAAGAATAGATGATTAGATGTAATATGATAGATGATGATAGACGATTGAATCCTCGAGCGTGTACTAGCTCCGCTTTTTCTCCTCATGTGGAAAGACCTCAGATTTCAATGATCACTCCTGCCTTAACCTTTAGCTACGACCACTTCCTTATTGGACATTCGAGTAATGATGCGATCCGCTCTGAACCTCTTTCACTCATTAGCATAGGTGAATAGGTCAATTCGGCCTGATGCAATGAGTGCACATTTCTGCACGTATGCTTAGACGCATAGCTTCAATCAGCTTTTAAGATCTGAGGGACGTTTTCCGGGCAGTAAGTGTGGTTTTTCTTCCCTCACCATATTGTACACGTGCTATTGCACGTTCACTTTTTAGGGGAGGGGGAGGGTGGGGGAGTTTACGATTGAAGGTGTTCATCACACGTCAAGGTAGAGGTGGTGAGTAGTCACATAAAGAAAAAATGAGAAACGGTCTAGCACCCTAGAAATGCGTTCCCTCTGCTTACCCATTGCTTTTCGTATAAATCTACTCTCACAAGTGCTGCTCATGCTCATCTGTGGGACTTAACGCTTTGCAAGCTGTCCATTTTCACCGTGCCATGCGCGAGGTAACGTGCTGAACTAGTTATAGTATGGAAGAAATTGGAAACAACGAAAAAGGTACGGCTGAAACAGTGTTCCACTGGAGATTTCCAGGTTCCAGGCGCTAGTCTACATATGCTTACCAGCTTGAGTGTTCTGGAATCGGGCGCCGCACCAGATTTATAAAACTTAACTAACCTTAATGATGGTTTAAAGGAATCCAATTTTGCATAACAACACTAAAATTGCTTGAAACAGTATTTTCATCATAACAGCACTATACCTTGGGCCGCTTATGAATCTCAATCCCAGGACACCAGGTGAATTGTAACATTCACACTCCGACACGCATGACGGAAATCCTATTGAAGCACTAATTATCCAAAGTGGAATCAATGCTATATGTATATTCACGGAGTGTTGGTAAGATTCATTCCGCATGTTACTGCGCCCATCCATCATTAGGCTTCAGCGAAACTACGACATCTGCAAAATCTGGACTTCATATTTTCGACAGTCACTTTTCCAGCTACGTGTACTACCATTCTGCAGGTTGCCCATTTTCACCGAAGCCCATCATATGATTGGTTTTCAACACAACAGCAAGGTGTTTGACTTACTTATCGTGTTAGCGATTAACACGTAGAAGGCGTTGACGAGATATCCAAATACAGAAAATGTTCTATACGCCGCTTTCAATTCCTCTTCATCGATGACCGTTATGAGTTTTAGAAAACCTTTCGACTTTTCTATAAGAGCAAATCTGTCGAGCATGTCAAGAAATGACAGATTTGTTAGGGCTATTTGCTGAAAAAGATTTCTCAGTGATCAGCTGTTTTACTTGGATCTGGATGCTTTCGTCTCACCTCTGCGTGCATCGCATCTAAAGCAGTGTCATTGTGAAACAAGTCATCATAAAGAAGAGTCCAGGTAATACGGTTCACTTTTGCTAACACGGCCTATAAAAAGGAACTGAATTATCTTTTCATGTGATACATATGAGAACATCGACTGTTTCTCAGTCTCGAAAACCAGAATGGTCGGCCATCAATCGCCGAGACTTTCCTTCCCTGCGTGAAGCATTACTATCTTCCGCTATGGTCCCTTCCTCCTGTGACACCAACACCTCGTGGTAGTAACGCGTATGCAAAAAAGGAATTCCATTCAAAAAGGGCATCACTACAATCGTGATGTGACGTCAGAACGACTGTTCAATGCTTCACTGGGGCTTTAGTCTGTTGGTTGGTGGTTATTTCCGTCTCCCACTTCAAACAACCCCACCTCCCTCCAATGTCCTCCAGTTGCCACTGCTGTACCACGTGGAATGCCCGGATCCGAAATTGCGTTTAGGAAGTGTTCATGTAGCTGTAGTTCAAAATCATTGCACTACAAAACATTTGAAAGCTCAAGTCGTGCGAGCCAACCAATTTTGCAAGCAGCTCAATATGATAGACTTACTTATCACTCCATTCTGCGGACGGCCTATATGACGTACAGTAGCGGTCAGCAAAGTTTGGAAACTTTTTTATTTTTGATCTAGCGTAGCCAATAGACAATGAAATTGTCCCGAATTCACATATTATATACAGAATCAAGTGTAGATTACGATAAGCAACACGATTTTTGAAAACGAGAATCGCAATCAAAAAATACGAATTTTTATAAGAAATGTCGCGTCAACTCTCTCGAAGTTTGGAAACTTCTCAATTTCAGAGAATTCAACAAAATAGCCGTCGACTCTACATGGTAAATAAGTTATGACGAGTAGCTGTAAATTTGCGAGTCGGCATCGTTTTTATTGATTAGAAATAATTTTAGGACTTTTAAGTCGAACCCTGCACACTGTGAACTAAATCGCATTGTTTGGTGGGATTCTTAACTGGAATGTGGGTTGAGCGACATGCCAGCTTCTTCCGTGGGATGTAGAACTCAATTAGACTTCAGATCTTGACTTGGTCGCTTCATAACAGCTTTTTTTTCTGGGTTTAGGTTTAGGAAGGCGGCATTGAGGAGGTCAGCCTGCATCAATGAGGAGGTCAGCCTGAATCGCGTCACTTCCGCGATAGAAAACCCATCTTTTCACTAGTTCTGACTATCGAAGGAAGCATTGTATTCTACAGACTATACTTGTACTTAGCCCAACCCACATTTCGCTGGATACATAGAACTGGGGAATCGCCGAATGGTCGGACACATCTTCATCCATGACAATACTTCCACTATTTCTGACTGTTGGAATCTGGTACTAAAATGAGGTTTCCTGTTGACAGAACACTTCACAGGGTCCACAACATCATTTTTAGGAAGACAGAAATCCATTCGTCGCTGAGGACAAAGTTTTACCTCTCGCCTTCGGTCCATGTTAGCCGTTAGTGTGCGGAAGCCAGTTGGGCCATCCTGCTCTTGAAGCCCAACAATGGCTTCTTGCTTGGGATATCATCCGTAATATTCACCAGGTCGCGGCCGATGTTGGCTGCACTTGGACTTTCATATGATTAGGAAAAACTCAGAAAAAGTCGTCTCTTAGTTGGGGATGTATGTAGGGGATACGTGACGTGCCACCCACCCTTTGAAGTACTTGAGGGGCGGAGGCCAATTCTCGTAAATGATCATTCTCTTTATGCTTACTCTGCTACAAAAACGCTGGAAATATTCGATAATATTGCTTCCGTAGACCTGAACTACTAAGAAACAATTTCAATTTCGTATTCCGGATTTAAAAAAGGACCTCCCATGGAAAAACTGCTTCCTTTGCATATGAATTCATTTTGAAATTACACATTACTCAATGGTTGAACTAAAATTAACAGAAACAAGTAAACATTGAAGAGTAGGAATCATAATGATGAGGGAAACAAAAAGTTTGACGCGCCATTACTTGAAAAAAATCTTATTTCTCAAAGATGATTATAGATTTTTGGAAATTATTCTTCCCGTCGTATTCTGGATACGATTTTGTATGTAATATCTGAAATTTGGGACAATTTCGTTATGTGACGGCCGCGCTAGATCAAAAATAAAAAAGTGCAAACTTTCCGACCGCTACTGTTCATACATGCACACAAACCGACACTTCAAGTAAGCGGTTTATATTCAAAGCCTCACAAGAACCCGCAAAAAAGGCAAAATAAACTCTCTTCGATGATCGTATGTATTCTCGATTCTTTCCAAGGTACTGTTATACTGTGCTCACACTGTGCCAGTAATCGGTATTGAAAAAGTTTTCCCTCACTTGTAAATATTTACTAAGGACCTCCGACGACCTGTCTAGGGGTGGTGTGTCGATTCGGTCGCGGCGGTAATCATGTCGCCGCCGCGGTGTCGAGCCGGCCGGTTGAAATCAGTGTTCAAACTTTGAAGAATAAAAGATTAGATAAAACTATCAATCATGGGACATGTAATATGAATCACCGATTACGCCAATATGGTTTTTTGCGTTTTGCTTCCTTTTTTCGGAACATCCCTTATTGAAATATTCCCTACGAACACAACGAATGAGACTGTCTGAATCGCTTCGGCAACATGATGGTATCAGTAATGCTAATTTACCCTGCTGACGAAAGATAACTGTAGTGTTAGTGATGCAGCCATTTCTCACAATTCCTCACATATGTATAAACATCCATCATTTTTTAGGACGTAATCCAACGATCGAAAGAACTTTCTCATTATTGATATTGAGACAGGAGCGGAATGTTTTGGTTTCTGCATTCTTTGATTAGTCTGCTTACTCAGTGGCACGTATCAACTATTACTGATACATATCATGTGATGCATCTGTGTGCACCAACACATTCGAAACTAAACCCAATTGAAAACAGGGATGGAATATGTTAATTTGTCGAACACCACGTTTGCTCCGCCCGCTATTGCGCGCATCACAAGGGTAGGGAGGAACCACGGAATAGCAGCATGACGTACTCCATTAACCACCTCACTATTGAATACCTCCTTATACCCATTGTGAAATCATCTTACATTTTTTTTTTTTTTTTTTTTTTTTTTTTTTTTTTTTTTTTTTTTTTTTTTTTTTTTTTTTTTTTTTTTTTTTTTTTTTTTTTTTTTTTTTAAAAAAATTTAAAACTAAGTCGCTGCGAGTAACACTTTTTTCATGTCGAGTCCTTGTAGTAGGCTTAATTTAATCACTCCATTTCTGCAGAACGGGCCATATATGACGTACAGTATCAGAAAATTTTTGGGAAACGATATATTTTTGATTCATATCGTAGCCAATAGACCATGAATTTGTCCCGAATTTTAAATCTGATATGCAAGAATCAAGTGCAGATCTCATAAGCAACACGATTCCTTGAAAACGAGAATCGCAATCAAAAAATACGATTTTTTAGAAGAATTGTCGCGTCAACTCTCTCAACTTTGGAAACTTCTCAATTTCAGAGCGAATTCAACAAAATAGCCATCGACTCTACATGGTAAATAAGTTATGACGAGTAGCTGTAAATTTGCGAGTCGGCATCGTTTTTATTGATTAGAAGATAATTTTAGGACTTTTAGGCCGAACCCTGCACATTGTGAACTAAATTGCATCGTTTGGTTGGATTCTCGACTGGAATGTGGATTATGCGACATGCCAGCTCTTCCGTGAGATGTAGAACCCCATTAGACGTCAAATCGTGACCCGGTCGCTTCATTAACAGCTTTTTTTCTGGGTTTAGGTTTAGGAAGACGGCATTGAGGAGGTCAGCCTGCATCAATGAGGAGGTCAGCCTGAATCGCGTCACTTCCGCGGTAGAAAACCCATCATCTCATCTAGTTCTGACCCCTGTTAAAGCGATGCATTGTATTCTATAGGCTATCCCTGCATTCAACCCAATCCACATTTCACTGGATACATAGAGCTGGGGAATCGTCGAATAGTCAGCCCCATCTTCATCCATGAAAACACTTCCACTATTTCTGACTGTTGGAGACTGGTACCTAAAATTAGCTTTTTTGTTGATAGAACACTTTACACGGTCCAAAACACCATTTTCAGGGCGGCACAAATTCCAATCGTCGCTGAGGACAAAGTTTTACCTCTCACCTTCGTTTCATGTTAGTCGTTAATGTGTGGATGTTTGCGCTATCCTGCTCTTGGAGCCCAACAATGGCTTCTTGCTGGGAAATCATCCATAATTTCACCAGGTCGCGGCCGATGTAGTGCTGCACTCAAACTTTTATATGATTAAGAGAGAACTCGAAGAAGTCGTCTCTTACTTGGGGATGTATGTAGGGGATACCTTAAGGTGCCACCCACCCTTTGAAGTACTTGAGGGGCGGAGGCCAATTCTCGTAATGATCATTCTCCTTATGCTTACTCTGCTACAAAAACGCTGGAAATATTCGATAATTTTGCTTCCGAAAATTCCTAACGGGTAAAACAATTCCAACTTCGTATTCCGGATGTAAAAAGGACCTCGCTGGAAAGAACTGCTTCCTTCGCATAAGAATTCATTTTGAAATTACACATTACTCAATGGTTCAACTAAAATTAACAGAAACAAGTGAACATTGAAGAGTAGGAATCATAATGATAAGGGAAACAAAAAGTTTCCAAACTGTTTGACGCGCCATCACTTGAAAAAATTCCAATTAATCAAAGATGATCATAGATTAATGGAAATTTTTCCTGAAGTATATAGGATACGATTTTAATGTAATATTAAATTTGGGGGCGGAAGTGGTGCAGTGACAAGTGGCGCGCTCACCACGCGAGCGGTCCGGGATCAAATCCTGGGTCGTGAGTCGCCCGGGCCAACCAAGCCTTCCATCCCTCCGGGGTCGGTTAATTGGTACCAGACTTGTCTGGGAGGATAAAAAACACTGACTTGAACATCGGCTGGCCCCCGCAAGTCATTGTATAGGCCACATCGCATTCAAACGCCACTACGAATGTACAAATGGAAGTAGAATGCGTGCCGCATCCCAAAAGGGATTGATCAACGGCAAATGCTTTATCCTTTATTTTTATCTTAATTTGATAAATTTTGTTATGTGACTGGCCGCGCTACATGAGTACGTTTCCTCAAAGAACGGGGAATCCAAGAATGGTAATGGGATCACTGAAATGAACTTAATCACTTAGGCTATTCATCAAGCGTGTTGGTTGTGTGTGTCTGTTCGTTTTCTAAATGATGGCGCTCCAAGTTTTATTTTGCTCATGAATACATTCCACGCCATCGACCCTTTCAGCTTGGAAATTTCCATTTAGTGCGACATCGCTATAAATTCGGAGCTCCCTTCACAACTCGAGCAGACTCTGCCTTGCTCATCCTTTAGTATTTTCGCGCTGACCCTAGAATTTTTTGAAAAAAATTTTCGAAAAAAATTGTGTTTACCGAACTCGTTTACTTTGAAATGTTAGAATTGAAGTGGAACCTACTAATAGTGCAAGCAAGCCAAAGCTCTAAAAATGAGTCGTTGCGTATTTTATTTTGAACATTCAAAAACCTAGCAAAGACTTCTTACATAATTGTCCAACATAGCCAATGGTGGCAGGAATTTGAGATACCTGCACATAGCCTAGTTATTCAGCGGACACTGCGATTGCGCGGAACTAACGTTATGGAGGAGAAGAATAGATGATTAGATGTAATATGATAGATGATGGAATCCTCGAGCGTGTACTCCGCTTTTTCTCCTCATGTGGAAAGACCTCAGATTTCAACGATCACTCCTGCCTTAACCTTTAGCTACGACCACTTCCTTATTGGACATTCGAGTAATGATGCGATCCGCTCTGAACCTCTTTCTCTCATCAGCATAGGTGAATAGGTCAATCGGGCTGATGCAATGAGTGCACATTCCTGCAGCTTCAATCAGCTTTCAAGATCTGAGGGACTCCAGGCAGTAAGTGTGGTTTATTCTTCCCTCACCATATTGTACACGTGCTATTGCACGTTCACTTTTTAGGGGAGGGGGGGGGAGGGTGGGGGAGTTTACGATTGAAGGTGTTCATCACACGTCAAGGTAGAGGTGGTGAGTAGTCACATAAAGAAAAAATGAGAAACGGTCTAGCACCCTAGAAATGCGATTCCCTCTGCTTACCCATTGCTTTCATTGCTTTTCGTATAAATCTACTCTCACAAGTGCTGCTCATGCTCATCTGTGGGACTTAACGCTTTGCAAGCTGTCCATTTTCACCGTGCCATGCGCGAGGTAACGTGCTGAACTAGTTATAGTATGGAAGAAATTGGAAACAACGAAAAAGGTACGGCTGAAGCAGTGTTCCACTGGAGATTTCCAGGTTCCAGGCGCTAGTCTACATATGCTTACCAGCTTGAGTGTTCTGGAATCGGGCGCCGCACCAGATTTATGAAACTTAACTAACCTTAATGATGGTTTGAAAGGAATCCAATTTTGCATTACAACACTAAAATTGCTTGAAACAGTATTTTCATCATAACAGCACTATACCTACTCATCAAAAAGTTGTTAGTTACACTGTTCGAAATTGGGCCGCTTATGAATTTCAATCCCAGGACACCAGGTGAATTGATAACATTCACACTCCGACACGCATGACGGAAATCCTATTGAAGCACTAATTATCCAAAGTGGAATCAATGCTATATGTATATTCACGGAGTGTTGGTAAGATTCATTCCGCATGTTACTGCGCCCATCCATCATTAGGCTTCAGCGAAACTACGACATCTGCAAAATCTGGACTTCATATTTTCGACAGTCACTTTTCCAGCTACGTGTACTACCATTCTGCAGGTTGCCCATTTTCACCGAAGCCCATCATATGATTGGTTTTCAACACAACAGCAAGGTGTTTGACTTACTTATCGTGTTAGCGATTAACACGTAGAAGGCGTTGACGAGATATCCAAATACAGAAAATGTTCTATACGCCGCTTTCAATTCCTCTTCATCGATGACCGTTATGAGATTTAGAAAACCTTTCGACTTTTCTATAAGAGCAAATCTGTCGAGCATGTCAAGAAATGACAGATTTGTTAGGGCTATTTGCTGAAAAAGATTTCTCAGTGATCAGCTGTGTTACTTGGATCTGGATGCTTTCGTCTCACCTCTGCGTGCATCGCATCTAAAGCAGTGTCATTGTGAAACAAGTCATCATAAAGAAGAGTCCAGGTAATACGGTTCACTTTTGCTAACACGGCCTATAAAAAGGAACTGAATTATCTTTTCATGTGATACATATGAGAACATCGACTGTTTCTCAGTCTCGAAAACCAGAATGGTCGGCCATCAATCGCCGAGACTTTCCTTCCCTGCGTGATCATTACTTCTTCCGCTCTGGTTCCTTCTTCCTGTGGCACTAACACCTTGTGGTAGTAACGCGTATGCAAAAAAGGAATTCCATTCAAAAAAGGGCTTCTGTACTTTCCGTCTCCCACTTCAAACAACCCCACCTCCCTCCAATGTCCTCCAGTTGCCACTGCTGTACCACGTGGAATGCCCGGATCCGGAATTGCGTTTAGGAAGTGTTCATGTAGCTGTAGTTCAAAATCATTGCACTACAAAACATTTGAAAACTCAAGTCGTGCGAGCTAACCAATTTTGCAAGCAGCTCAATGTAATAGGCTTACTTATCACTCCATTCTGCAGACGGCCTATATGACGTACAGTATCAGCAAATTTTGGAAACTTTTTTATTTTTGATCTATCGTAGCCAGTAGACAATGAAATTGTCCCGAATTCACATATTATATACAGAATCAAGTGTAGATTACGATAAGCAACATAATTTTTTGAAAACGAGAATCGCAATTTGAAAAATACGAATTTTTATAAGAAATGGCGCGTCAAAAGTTTGGAAACTTCTCAATTCCAGAGCGAATTCGGCAAAATAGCTCTCGAATCTACATGATAAATTAGTTATGATGAGTAGCTGTAAATTTCTATGTCGGCATCGTTTTTATTGATTAGAAAATAATTTTAGGACTTTTAAGTCGAACCCTGCACACTGTGAACTAAATCGCATTGTTTGGTGGGATTCTTAACTGGAATGTGGGTTGAGCGACATGCCAGCTTCTTCCGTGGGATGTAGAACTCAATTAGACTTCAGATCTTGACTTGGTCGCTTCATAACAGCTTCTTTTTCTGGGTTTAGGAAGGCGGCAGTGAGGAGGTAGGCCTGCATTGGGTCATTTCCGCGATAGAAAACCCATCTTTTCCGGCTAGTTCTGACTATCGAAGGAAGCATTGTATTCTACAGACTATACTTGTACTTAGCCCAACCCACATTTCGCTGGATACCTAGAACTGGGGAATCGCCGAATGGTCGGACACATCTTCATCCATGACAATACTTCCACTATTTCTGACTGTTGGAATCTGGTACTAAAATTAGGTTTCCTGTTTGATAGAACACTTCACAGGGTCCACAACATCATTTTTAGGAAGACAGAAATCCATTCGTCGCTGAGGACAAAGTTTTACCTCTCGCCTTCGGTCCATGTTAGCCGTTAGTGTGCGGAAGCCAGTTGGGCCATCCTGCTCTTGAAGCCCAACAATGGCTTCTTGTTGGGACATCATCCGTAATATTCACCAGGTCGCGGCCGATGTTGTGCTGCACTTGGACTTTCATATGATTAGAAAAAACCAGAAAAAGTCTCTTACTTGGGAATGTCGGGGGCACGGGACGTGCCACCCACCCTTTGAAGTATTTGAGGGGCAGAGGCCAATTCTCGTGAATGATCATTCTCCTTATGCTTACTCTGCTACAAAAACGCTGGAAATATTCGATAATTTTGCTTCCGAAGAGACCTGAACGGTAAAACAATTTCAATTCGTATTCCGGATTGTAAAAAAGGACCTCCTGGAAAAACTGCTTCCTTTGCATATGAATTCATTTTGAAATTACACATTACTCAATGGTTGAACTAAAATTAACAGAAACAAGTAAACATTGAAGAGTAGGAATCATAATGATGAGGGAAACAAAAAGTTTCCAAACTTTTGACGCGCCATTACTTGAAAAAAATCTTATTTCTCAAATATGATTATAGGTTTTTGGAAATTTTTCCCGTCGTATTCTGGAGATTTTGTATGTAATATCTAAATTTGGGACAATTTCGTTATGTGTCGGCCGCGCTAGATCAAAAATAAAAAAGTTTCAAACTTTTGACCGCTACTGTTCATACATGCACACAAACCGACACTTCAAGTAAGCGGTTTATATTCAAAGCCTCACAAGAACCCGCAAAAAAGGCAAAATAAACTCTCTTCGATGATCGTATGTATTCTCGATTCTTTCCAAGGTACTGTTATACTGTGCTCGCACTGTGCCAGTAATCGGTATTGAAAAAGTTTTCCCTCACCGATTCGGTCGCGGCGGTAATCATGTCGCCGCCGCGGTGTCGAGCCGGAAGGTTGAAATCAGTGTTCAAACTTTGAAGAATGTAAGATTAGATAAAACTATCAATCATGGGGCATGGAATATGAATCACCTATTACGCCAATATGGTTTTTGCGTTTCGCTTCCTTTTTTCGGAACATCCCTTATTGAAATATTCCCTACGAACACAACGAATGAGACTGTCTGAATCGCTTCGGCAACATGATGGTATCAGTAATGCTAATTTACCCTGCTGACGAAAGATAACTGTAGTGTTAGTGATGCAGCCATTTCTCACAATTCCTCACATATGTATAAACATCCATCATTTTTTAGGACGTAATCCAACGATCGAAAGAACTTTCTCATTATTGATATTGAGACAGGAGCGGAATGTTTTGGTTTCTGCATTCTTTGATTAGTCTGCTTACTCAGTGGCACGTATCAACTATTACTGATACATATCATGTGATGCATCTATGTGCACCAACACATTCGAAACTAAACCCAATTGAAAACAGGGATGGAATACGTTAATTTGTCGAACACCACGTTTGCTCCGCCCGCTATCGCGCGCATCACAGGGTAGGGAGGAACCACGGAATAGCAGCATGACGTACTCCATTAACCACCTCACTATTGAATACCTCCTTATACCCCTTCTCTCCGGCGCATGGCAGCGCCATGTTCTCCTCCCTTTCTCCTCCCTTCCCCCCTCTCCCCCTTCCCTCCCTCTTTCTCTCTCCCCTCCCCTCCCTCCAGCCTTCCCCTTTCTTGCCCCCTTCCCTCTACCCCTCCCCCTCCCCCCTCATCCGGCTGCCACGGCAGCACCATGTAGAATGAGACTGAGTGTGCTCGATCGGTGTTTATATAGCCGCTGTGGGTTTATCATGATCCTTCGTACTCCCTGGTTTTGTGAGCGGTCAGTCTGGACGAACAGAAAGACACACACACACACACACACACACACACACACACACACACACACACACACACACACACACACACACACACACACACACACACACAAACCGACACACCAAAGTGCTGGTTTATATAATGACCAGCTTTGCTCCGCCCGGTATTGCGCGTATCCTACGACCCAAGATTCCGCAGGCACTTCAGGTATATTTATCACAAGTAGCTCTGTCAACACTCCACCGTTCTCCTGAAAAATTGGTAATTCAGCGGGTGATTAGGTGTTAGCCTCCTCACAATTAAATTGCAACATTATCATAAGTGAGCATCTAATGCTGATCCTTCATTCACAGTGTTCGCAAATCCTAAGCTTTGGCGGTCATTGAAATGAGTTCTGGTCTTCTTGGTATTAGATCAAGAATGGAATGTACCATTCGCCAAGAGTCTGCTCAAGCCAAGCTGATTATATCGATAGAATGTCCACGACCCACCCCTAATAACACTTATGAAAAGAGCCCCATAGTGCCAACGTGAACTGCGCAATGGAATTGCCGACTTCTGCCTTCTAAGACTCCTTATCAGCCCCTATCAGTTGCTATCATTTTTGTCGCCCACCTACAATGTCCAGGTACCACCCCATATAACACTTGTAATTATGAACGCTCAAGTGTCAATGTCAACCCCCGAAATGAATTCGATCCTGCTGAATGGTTGTTCTTATACTGGTAGGAAAGTGGTATCACAATCACGATATCTTTCGCCTCTAGTCGACCATTTTGCGGACGGACAGACAGACGTGCAAACACGCACACAAACAAACCGACACAGCAAACTTCTGGTTTATATAATGAAGTGAAGTGATACACCCTCGGAAATATGAGCTATAGTGATTAAAGACTATCTGTAAGTGTGTGGCAGATTTTATAACACTTGAGTTATTGACTCCAATCCGTTGAATGCGATCTACTGTGATCTCCTAAGCAATGGGGTCCATCCATTCCGATTCCTTATGGCTGGCAAAGATGGGTTTGGTTAAAGGTTGGACTGGTGCCGTAAGTGGCTCACCTCGCAATTACGTGTTGAGCTCTATCCTACTAATTATAATATAATCGGCTAAGCGGTTGTGTGTGTGTGTGTGTCTGACCGGAAATTCATAACTTCCCTCCCTTTGGACCCAGAGAGCTCAAACTTCTAGGATATATGGGGGGCTGGACACAAACACTGATGATGGGTGGCGGGAAGTGATAACTACTGATAGGAACTGATAACGGACGCCGAAATGATGATGTCATCAATTTCGTTACGCCGTTTGCGTTGACGGTGGACAGTTTGCACTCATGCATGATATGTGGGGTGAGGCGGGGACCAAGAAGTTGAGTGAACGAATGTGGTAGCAACTGATAAGAACTGATAAGGGGCGTCAAAGTGTGGATACCACCAGTTTCGTTGCGGCCCTTGCGGTTACATTGGAACCTTGGCTCTCACATGTGGTATAGGGGATGGGACGGGAACACGGATAGTGGATGATCAGAAGTGATAACAAGCGATAACGGTTGATAAGGAAGTTAGGATTTTGAGTACCGCTAATTTCGTTGTAGCCTTCGTGTTGACAATAAATCACGAGCTCCTGCACGTTGCCTGGAGGGTGGGATGGGGACACCGATTGCGAGCAGTATGAACTGATAACAAATGACCAGGAATGATATGAGCGTCTGAATGCAGGTCTCTCCAACTTTGTTATAATTATCACTGGCAAGCGATTAAGGTGGCGAGGTTGAAATTAGGCGACAGAAAGTGGTATGAGCGGCAACTGTACTGATAAAAGTAGCGAAAATTGAGCGTGCACTCAGCTGAACTAAACCAGGTCCCTAGCACGTGAATATGTCCCATTCCTATCTTTTCATTCAAAGAAGCTAAGAAGCTAAGAAAGTTGGGCTGCTCAACTATCTGCACTTGGACTAACAGCGAATTTCCATTATATTTGCAATTTCCATCATAGCTCGATTGGATCCTGATTGATTGATTATATTTCACTTAAATAAAGATTCTTCAGTTGTGGAAATTCAATAGACCGCTAAATCATCCGAGCTCGATATCTATGCTGGATGTTTACGAATTCATGATAAGTACTATTTTCATTCCGCAGGCTACTGCGCGCATTACGCGACAACCTCCAGCGAAATTGGACAACCTTTAAACTTCATGGGAAACACCTTCCAAATATCTTACATTAGTTTCTCAGCCACGTGACCTAATATTCTACAAGTTGTCCAGTTTCACTGAAGCCCTCAATGTGATGCGCGCGGTTGCGTGCGGAGCTAAACTGGTAGTCTAATATTTGGTAAGGTAGTGGAGTGTTTGGTCAGGTTCCAAAGAAGGTATCGATCCGGCGAGATCAGACAATAAAAATTATTTGCAACGTTCAGGCTAGATTTGAACAGCAGAAACCAACTGCTACAGCGTAACTTCTTGAATGCGCTATCAATTGGTTGCTTGTAGTTGTCAGTAGAAAGTGAGTTGCGTGCACTTACTAGTCGCTAAAACTTAATGAGTGCTTATCTGCTCAGCATTCTCGCGATGAAACATGAATTCTCTCAGTTGCTCAACGAAAGGAACTGCTCGTGGGTCCACATGAACTTTCTGAGGCACTCATGGACAATCTGAAAGTAGCTCCGGGGTTAGCCGGTGGAAGACGTGAACAGGTTTGAATTGGAAAATAATACTCGCTGTTTAGGTGGGTAGCAAACTTGTTCAAACCAAACACAACACTGTTCCTTCTGAAGGGGCCTAAGAAAAGTCAATTTCATTTGGAGCCACGCCCTGAATCGTATATATATATATATATGTATATATATAATATATAATATATATGATACGAATAGTAGTATATCTTCTATTTTATAAAGCGCTAACTTTGTGTGTCGGTTTGTATGTCTGTATGTGTGTATATGTATGTATGTATGTATGTATGTATGTATGTATGTATGTATGTATGTATGTATGTATGTATGTATGTATGTGTATGTATGTATGTATGTATGTATGTATGTATGTATGTATGTATGTATGTATGTATGTATGTATGTATGTATGTATGTATGTATGTATGTATGTATGTATGTATGTATGTATGTATGTATGTATGTATGTATGTATGTATGTATGTATGTATGTATGTATGTATGTATGTATGTATGTATGTATGTATGTATGTATGTATGTATGTATGTATGTATGTATGTATGTATGTATGTATGTATGTATGTATGTATGTATGTATGTATGTATGTATGTATGTATGTATGTATGTATGTATGTATGTATGTATGTATGTATGTATGTATGTATGTATGTATGTATGTATGTATGTATGTATGTATGTATGTATGTATGTATGTATGTATGTATGTATGTATGTATGTATGTATGTATGTATGTATGTATGTATGTATGTATGTATGTATGTATGTATGTATGTATGTATGTATGTATGTATGTATGTATGTATGTATGTATGTATGTATGTATGTATGTATGTATGTATGTATGTATGTATGTATGTATGTATGTATGTATGTATGTATGTATGTATGTATGTATGTATGTATGTATGTATGTATGTATGTATGTATGTATGTATGTATGTATGTATGTATGTATGTATGTATGTATGTATGTGTGTCCGTCCGCAAAATGAAGTGGTAGGGAAACTCGTGAAGTAAACAGACCGTTAACAAAATCGAGTAACTATGACTTTAGCAATCAATGTTTTGCAGTGCTATCAATGTGATAACACCCCAACGGCTATATAAACACCTACTGAGCATGGTCTCATTCATTCCACATGATGCTGCAATAGCAGCTGGAGAGCAGTAGAGGGAATAGGATAAGATGGAGAAGGGCGAGGGGAGCTAACCGCCAAAAGACCTGAGGTCCAATTAATATCATTCTAAGGTCATGTCACGATTACGGTAATGCCTTCTACTATATAAGACACTTTTTTGTGCATGCGTGCCACCTCCACGAGGTGTCCATGTCACCAGTGGATGGGAGCACATTGGAAGGAGTAAAGCTTACGCAGGTAAGGAGGTCCCGGTGGTTGCCGGGGGACCAATCTGGTATAATATATATATACTATAATATATATAATATTAGGTCGCAACGAAAGTAATGGCGGATTCGACCCTCAATTTCAAAAACTCGTATCTTTCTTTGAATTGAACTTTATTCCTAATAATAATTCCCACAAGCACTTACACCAGTCCGCCATCGGTCGACAAGGAAACAAATGCCTCTCCTTCAAAATTCGGCAGGCTTCGAGTCGAAGAAGTGCCCATGTCCGCTTTCAGCTATTGAAAGTTGTCGTAGTTTTTATCCTTTGAGAAGTGAGCCAGGGAAAGGAGTGGGTGGTAATCCGTAGGCGCAAGACCTGGCGAATATGGAGGATGGGGTAAACCGCAGATCCAAGTTCCGCCAATGTGTCCTGGGTTACCCTTGCAACATGGGGTCACGCGTTGTCATGAAGAAGAAAAACTTCGTCCATCTCAGGGCGAAGTTTCGCGACTTCAACTGCGAGCCTTCGTGGTTGTGAGCAGTACACCTCGGCGTCGACGATGGTATTGTCTGGCATCTCGTAATGACGTGTTCCCCGAACTCTCCACCAAACTGACAGAGGAACTTTCTTGGGATGAACCTCCTGCTTTGGAACAGGCTCTGGCTTCTGGTTCGCACCCATTCACTGTCTTCTTCTGGTATGACATAGGTAGAGCCCCCACCTTTCATCTCCAGTAATTACATTATCCAACCAGTCGAAACGGCGACTCCTTGCAAGAAAACCTCCGCACACCCCGATACCTCTTTTCTTGCAATGCTCTGTCAGCTCATGAGGGATCAATCGACCAAGTTTCTCAACTTTTTCCAGCATGTGATGAACACGACCTGTGGCCATGTTGAAGCAGTGCATCTCCTTTGCCAGCTCCATGGCGCTTGCATGCGGAAAGTCTTGAAGTAACAGCTCCAAACGTTCGAAATTAACTTTCGTTGGGCGTCCATCTTCGAGGTTGTAGTTTCCTTCGCGGAGCCTTCTGAACCAAAGTTGGCAGGTTTTTTCACTTACCACTCCCCCTACTTCCACAGAGCATATTTTGCGGCAGGCTTCGCTCGCTGTGTGTCCCATACAAAATTCGCAAAGAAGTCAGTGGCGTACATGGGTAGAAACTTATGGCATTTTCCAGGCTCCAAAAGGCCTGCAGGAGGTGAGACTCGGAAATATGAAGGGATGTTACCATTCCTGTATATGGTTAAAAAATTTCCCCTCCAGGTTAATGCGCAGCCGTTTGTCAGGACTTTGAAGAAATCCGCCAGGACTTTCGTTGCGACCTAATATATAGATCGAGAAACGAGGGTTACCCTCTCCTTTTAAGCTTAGAAATATTGTACCGCCTCCCTAGTGGTAACTCGATTCTCTAATCATGATAACGTACAGATTTGTTCTGTACTGTTCACAGATATTTGGCAGGTCTTGAGACATGTTAAAACTAATGGTTCTATACTAACAGAAAGGCACCATCAAATAAGTGGTGTAGAAGGGAGCAAAGAGTCGAACTACGATGAAAAAAGCCAAATCAATATTCTGATTGCTTCTGTTTATATCGTTGGAGCAGTTTTAAGACTAGCTTATGTGAACAAATTCCAAATTTAGTTGAGAGAGGACACAATTCGACTAATTAGAGAAAGAGGGATTCGACATAACATGGCGCACTTCTTAGACATAACATGGCGCTTGCGTTACAAGCGTTTAGAGTAGTCAGTAGCGAACACCTCACGAATTTGTTATTAATTGCCCTAAATTCCCTGTGCAGTAATTATACAACTACGTGTAGAAAAGCGATTTCAGTAGCTCTTCTAGCTATGTTACTGACAACGGCAAAGAGAATGTTCACCGAGGAGTCGACCACACGAACTTCTGTCCTGGTGTCTAGACCACTTCCGCTGCGTTTTCCTAGTTCATAATTCCCTTCAGAGAAGCGTTCAGCAGGTAGGAAAAGTACACTTAAGCTCATCCCTTTGAGTCGCATGTATGAAGACATATACAGGGGAGCCAGAAAAAGAGTCGCTCCCCTCACATTTAAAACTGTATTGATAGCACTTTGCCAGATCCAAACCGAATGAGTCCAACTGGAAAGAAAAAGTTGATCATGCTGATTTATCTAATAACTTCTTATATGACTACAAATATTCCTCCACAACGACGACATCAAAAAATTTTGCCATGGAAATACGGTGCACGGTACGAGATCAACTATAAGCTGGTCGAAAGCGGTCACGGCTAGTGTCTCTAAGAAGCAAACGTTAACAATTGACAAAATTATGTAGCAGCTGCAGGCTGGAGCCATAACAGTGGGCTTTCCCGTGTTCGACAGTGATGGCAGATGACGTCATATTCTGGGGACGTGAAGGAGGGTCTGGTTCTGCTCATGAGGGGGGGGGGACACGCAAGGATATTCGGTCCTAAAAGGTCCTTTCATCACCAACGGCATCCATTGCGACGGAAAAGTGAAAAAAGGTGTGCGCTATGGGCAAAGTGATTTATCTAAGTGACTTTCAGTTGTTCAATTTGACGAAAAAATATTTACTAATAAGCCATGTCTCTGTTCCTAGATTGGGAAAAAACCTGGCGCCTTAATCTCATGTTCTTTTTCACACGTTCGTCCCATTCCTCTTGTGCTTTCAAACTTCTGACACTGCTGGAAGTTTTTTTCATCCCTGAGAAGTTTTCTCGAATTGTATTGCTACAATGAAAATAAAATTCGTTCAAAAGCCACCTTTTTGAAACCGTCGTCCATCCATTCATTTTCCTTAATTTCGCCTTTAAGTTCTTCAATAATCGCTACGACCAGTTCTTCTGCTAATGCCCTCAGAACCTGTAAAGGAATTTGCTCGCTCGAACTAGCTACTGTTTTCCTTGAAAGTTTCGGGGAAGCAGCATGAAATGATGTGCGCTGAGGTTACTTTTTGCATTTGTTCAGTTTCAAAATTCTGTCGCTCCAGTCTTAGGTACACACAGGTAAAAGAAGTTAAGCGATGGTATGGGCTTGGGATGATGACACTAACGATGAGTTGAGTTGAGATAGATAGATAGATTAGATAGATTTGTTCCGAAAGTATTTGTCCATTTCCGTGTGTATGATGTGAACTTTCCAGGGATAATTTTTGAATATCCATTGTAAGAATGTATGTAAACCCAAGTCAATGATTTCTTCAGAGCTTTTCCGCCGCGGCATTCACGATTATGGCTGAGGCTCGCTTCGAATGGAAAGCATATTTGGCTACTCTTCATTCTAAAACTCAGAAAACGCGCCAGTGAAAGCGACGCAATGGAAAAAGGAGATTTCGTGATCTGGGTGACGATGTCGGAGTTTGCCCGAATGGACCTTTAGAGCATCTTTCACAGCACGGTGAACTTTTAGTTGCCGATATCTGGAAACTAGAAAAAGCCCAAAGTCGGTCGGCTTGTTACCCTGAGTGACGAGTGTCTTCTGGAGTTGTTTGGAAACAGTCTCTGGTGCAATGCACGGTAACTGACACAGCTTTTCCACAGTTATCAGAACAATAGCCATTCCTCAATAGCTCCTCAAAAAGAAGAGAAATTATGGCAAAAGGAGATTTCGTGATCTGGGTGACAACCGCCTTCAGAAGCCTTCAGATTTTGCATGAACATTTTGATTTACCGTCTGTACTTGCTTGACCCGACTACTTTGTTGGTGGTAGCAAGAAGTGGGTTCCTCAAGTAAACCACACCGG
>MU875130.1:10392-26238 GCA_036418205.1 Ostertagia ostertagi
CCGGAAGCCCAGGAACAGAGGCCCGTGGAAGCCAGAAGCCCAGGAACAGAGGCCCGTGGAAGCCGGAAGCCCAGGAACAGAGGCCCGTGGAGGAGTTCAATCCGGACGACATTCAGTGTTGTATAATATGCTTCAGGAGAATTCCTGACGACAATTCAGACAGAGACTTCGATGAATGGGTCAAGTGTTCCACATGTGGTTTATGGGCCCACGAGAGCTGTTCTGGGGAAGGGACGCCTTGCCCCTACGATGAAGGCACATTTAACTACTCCTAGGTGTGGGTCACCATTCAATATATATTCAGGTCATGGTCACTACCCTACAGGCGAACTCTTTGTTTTATTTTTCAAATAGTTTCAATTGTACATAGTAATAACAGGCTAAAGAATTATTAACTATACCTTGATCTCCCATATAACTCTTGATTTTGTTCATTGTAATTAATTGTAACTATAATTGCAATTGAATGTACTTTGTAATCACCATTGTACATAAGTAACACTTCAAAATAATCTTGCTTGTTTCTTTCATTTTCAAACCGCGGCTATATTTATTCTAATGAAGTATTATAATAATTAAAGTATATAACTGTAACTTGAATAATTAACTTGATAACTTGAATGATCAATTAATCCTAGGATTAATAACTACCTTGTGTTTCTTCTAATTGTAACTGTGGTCTGTATAAATATCTTAAAACGCACGCCTATGAAACATTGAAACGCTTAAGTACGGGCACTAACAAATTTGAATCCACTTCCCTGTATTTGTGCACTGCTAGAATCACATTAAAAAACGAAACTAATATCAAACCATTCAAAATCCTTTGAATTATGGCTACAGGATTTATTCACTCAGAGGTCGACAGTTGAGGTGTGTGTCCGCAGCGGCACTCGCACATTAATGTCACGTCTAGGTTACGGTGCTCAAATTGTCGGCGTCGAGGACTTTCGTTCTTGTTCCTATTTCTCGGGTTTTTCGCTAATTTTCATGTTTTTTCTTTACTCAGGTACCATTTACCAGCTCTAGTTTCATTCTAATGGACTTCAGGAAAAGGGCTTTCTGCTCGGGGCCCACTCTGGCAATTTTCGTAATGCAATGTGACAGCGTTGGTGAAGTTTTTATATCGAAATATTTCTGAAACGTATCTCTTTTAACGAGGATAAGTAAGCCTTGGATCCCCTTACTTGTGTTCGTAGTAGGAATTTAGCCGCCATCCCCGTTGATCCCAAAGACGCTCATCATGATCGTTCCAGTCTGACGCATCTAATCAAGTTCTTCATTTGATATACTATTTGTTGTTCCTTAGAAACAGAAGCTCTATTTGTGTAATAGCTCTGCCACCAAGCATTTCAGACAACCTCGTAGTGGTCCCCGAGGGGTCGAGAAAAACGCAAAGGTTGAGCCTTGCGCCGAGTTCCCCTTGCAGGTTCTTTCCATGTCGCCAGTGTCAAAGGCTGTAGGCACTTAAATAGTTTCGAATATGCTCTTCCATTTTCAGTTGAGATTACTAGGCTCCATCAAAGTGTTATGAAACAGTTCCAGTTTTGTAGGTGTAGGGTCATTTATTCGGCTCCACCTCTGCATTAAGTCAACGCTTGTTTCCCTGTTCCCCTGAACTAATCAGCAACAATGGCATAGAGGCAGGGTCAACCGTCCGTTGAACAAAGTCCAACGAGGGGGTGGGGGTCGTATTTGGGGGTGGAAAAGAGGGGGGGGGTCGTATTTCGCGAGGTAGCGTTAATGTTACAGTAAGGGAAGGGATGATTTTTTTATGGAACGGAGAGCGGATTAGGTTGTAGGCTGGGATTTTGGGTTGAGTGTTGAGTGCGAAAACTTTTCCGTTTCACATTCGATATGGATCCCTCCTTTCGGAGCAGGGTCAACCCTGCGTTGCGCAAATTCCAAATTTTTTGCGACCCCCTCCATTTCAAGGGGTGTCAGTGCGACCCCCCCCCCTATTGGACATGTGTGTTTTTTAGTGTTACGGTGTATTTCTGTGTGTATCAACGTCAAAAATGGATCTAATATTCGTGATCAGGACCTCCGATAACCCCAATAGACGAAGTTTCAGCGAAAAAATTTTTGACACCCCCTACTGGGGTTGTAATAATGCAATAGCGCCGGGAACCCTTCCGTACTGCTTTAGAGGCCTTTAGCACGGCCTCTAAAGCAGTACGGAAGGGTTCCCTAACAAAAAGAGAACAGAAACATTCCTTAACAGAAATAAATAAGGCAGGAAACCGAATAGTAAAGTTTGAATGTAGGAATTCGCGCCCTTACCGCGGCGCGAGGTAGCGTGGAGCGCGTTTTCCACTCGCTTGGGACGCGGATTTGAGGCAAAATGAAATATCAAAAGTTTTATTAGAGGAATTGAGAGGATTTTTTGTAAACCTAGGTACCGTTATGTTCCTAGTGGTTTCTAATTTCAGGTATGTGCCAAGATTTCCGTCAACGTCCAACCGTCTTTCTTGTAGAAGCTGGAAAATCTAAATCTCCAATAGTTACGGGCGCCTTCTTTGAAAGCTTATATCTTCGTCCACAGGCGTTTTCATGGAACCGGACACCAAAATTTTAAAAATACAAATAGTTTTCTTTCAAAAAAGCATTTGAAATGTTGCGGATGTTCAATATTTCAAAAAATCGTCCCGTTGTTCCGTTTTTTGTGCACACGCGAGTTTTCGACATTCAAACATTCATAACTTTCTTCATAATCAACTTTTTGCAAATGTCTAAGGCTAATTAGAAACTAGAAGATTAGAGCTTTCGAACAAGCACCTGAAAATTTTCCAGCGATCATTTTTCAAAAAAGTCCCGTTGTTTGGGGTCCGATTTTTGAGAAGGCGCGAGTTTTCGACATTCAAACATTCATAACTTTCTTCATATTCAACTTTTTGCAATGTCTAAGGCTAATTAGAAACTAGAAGATTAGAGCTTTCGAATAAGGGCTGAAACTTTTTTGAAAAATCACTCGTTCAAAAAATAGTCCCGTCGTTCCGTTTTTTTCATAGACTTTTTTTCAAGCCTTTCTTCTGAACCGCGACATTGCAATATTCAAGAACCCATAACTTCCTTCAAACTTCATAAAATGAGAAGCGGTAAAGACCGTTAGAATCTACGCGAAGAGTACTTTATTACAAGCGTTAACTTTTCATGGAATTCTTTCTTCTGCTTCAATTTCCTAAGGGGTCTTTAGAATTCAATTCAGCAAGTTCGCTACACTTTGTTCCGCTTAGATTTGATTTGAAAGCATCAAAATTCTCTTCAGGAAGTTTGTCTGCTTACGGCCGAGAGGCGTTTTTATGGGAAAACGCCTGCTCGGGTATACGCCGTGCACCTGTCTGTGGGCAGAAGTCGCACTCGCATTTGAAAGTCCTCCATTTTCCTGAAGAAGGTGTTAGTATCGTGATTGAGTTGCATTGTACTGTTATATGGTACTCTTGTTTCACTTCCCCATGAACTGCTCTACACTTTGTTCTCCTTGGGATTTCAGGAATGTTCGATCATCGAAGACAGACCATGTTTTTGCACTACGCTGTAACAAAGTTTTTGGCTATTGTAATCTTGATCTATGCTGTCGAGCGAAAGCGCCGTCCGTGTATAAGGATAATAATGGCTGAAGTGAGACTTATAATGCTCTGCATGCTCTAATGCTCCCATGGAGCTCTTGTCTGTGCGACTTTCCGACAGCTGCACGGTGCAGAGCTTTTGGAGAACATTAGGGCGTGAAAGTGCACTGCCGCACACTGCCTTGTCGCCCTCTTGCAGCCCCGTCCCTCTGTATGCGACCCCCCCTTTCGTTCGGCAAAATGCGACCCCCTCGTTGTTCTTTGCGCAACGTAGGGTTGACCCTGTTTCGGAGGGGAAAGTGGGCGGAGTTAGGCTGTGCCGACTGGTTTCAAAGCTCTGCACCATTTCAGAATCAAATACTGTAGAATCGCCCATGATGGCTATGGAAGGCGAGGGTGGTGGAGGAATGGTCGTGAAGGGTTAACCCTGAGGGGGTCGTATCGAGGCCCTCTAGAAGGGGGAGGGGGTCGTAAAATTTTCGAAATTGGTCCAACGTGACGGTTGACCCTGCATTGAGGTATTCTAAGAGTTTGAATTGTAAGTACCTACTCATCACAACTAATTCGTTTGTTTTGAAAAAAAAACCGACAAATTTCTTGAATTTTTATTCAATTGTACGATTTTCGAGATATAAGCATCACAAACACAATTATGTCATATCACTTCGAATAAAATAAAGATATATGTTAATTGCTACGACACGTATAGTTCTTTTGGAGCAAAGTGGAAAGTTTCCAGTTGAGAGAATTCAGCAGAAAGAATGGGTAATGTAATATGATTAGTTCTTCAATGTGGGCGGGACGATGCGGTTAAAAATCGGTTTTCGGTCAGACTGTTCAGTCACTTGGGCCTAACAATAGAGGCCACATAGGAATGTATTCGAAGGAAGTCAGCATCAATGCCACGAGAAGTTTCTCTGGTCTAATTACCGAATTTATTTTTCGTTTCGCTTCGTCTCCTACGAGGAAAGGAGGAATGTATAAATATTTATAGTGAGAACATGCCTCTTTACAATACACCCAATTGTCTCAGCTCTTCGGTTTGTCGATCGAGTATCGCCTGATTAGCAGCAAGTCGTTCCCTGTGTACGGCGTCTAATGCACTGAACCTGAAAGAGGGTATTCACCAGCAGCTTGGCACCCAGGAACTTCTCCAATACATAAACAGGTCATGATAAAATTAGTTTTTGTCCTAAAATACTGAAAAATAAGGTGGTGTAGCGGCATAACACTGCTTACCGCACACGCGATTCGCAGATCAAATCTGGGTCGTGTGTCGTCCAGGTCGACAAAGCCTCTCATACCCTGAGTCGGTTAATTGGTACCAGACTTGTCTGGGAGGATAAAAACACTGACTTGTACATCGGCTGGCCCCGCAAGTCATTGTATAGGCCAAATCGCATTCAATTGCCACTACGATTCTGAATGGAAGTAGAATGCGTGGCGCATCCCAACACGGGAATGATCAACTCCGAATGCTTCATCCTTTATGTTGAGAATGGAATCTGTGTAAACTAGTGCAGTTCCTTTACCAGGAAGTACTGTTGATTGAATTCTTCTTGCTACTTCGCTTGACAAATTCGATCCTTGCTGTTGCAACTTCCGCATCACATGGTTGGTCTTACCATTAGCGGCAATCACGACCTACGCATGGCCTCCTTATCAGAACATGTTCGGTACACGGCACACTCCATAGCACGCTTTTTCCTTTTCAAACGATTTTTAGCGCATTATTTTCTCTCGTATGAGCATCCCCCCAGAGATTGATACACTATGTTTTTCTAGTGTTTTTATATCCTCAAGCCCTAAAGAATTAGGAAGTTCAAAAGAAATTTTTTTCTGATCCATCGATTTTTACTGGCAAAAAAAGAAAAGCACGAAAAACCATTTCGGCTAACACTTTTTACCGCTACTGGACTAGCAATGGTGAGAAAAAGAAAAGATAGTACTAGAAAAGAAGCACAAGCACGAATCTTACTAAACACGTTCTGGTTTCTGTTTTCTTTTCGTTTGTTTATAAACAATGTCACAAAACAATTCAGCCTGTAGGGGAGATTATCAATAACAGTTTACTCGGCTAAAATTTCGGAGTTATCGCCTTAAGCGCATTTTTACCAGCTCACGATGACAGGGTGTGGCAGGTATCACGTTCGACATTTTCAAAGGTCAGTTGAAGGTTTTTGAAGGTTAGGTTAGGCTTCATGGATCTATGATGTTGCCATAGAAGCCAAGCTATTGAGTGATTCCTACAGGTTGTAGTAGTGTTCGGATGGCTAGTTTCTCAAATGCCTTTTCTTCTTGCAGGCTCCGAAAAAGACGTTACGCTGAGACGTCCGCCGAGTAAAAACTCATTTACAACATCGGTTAATTGCTGAATAATTCTGACATCTATACGAAAAGAAATGCTCAGATTCACTGAAAGTCGATCGTGAACTATAAAGCAATCTAGAATTCGTGCCGCATGTGTCGATAAGTAGATGAAATGGGTGCACCCTTAGAGGAAATGCCTTTCCACACGCCACTTTTCTAATCAAAACTTTGACATTCCGTTGGTCAAGATCGGCCACACTGGCAGATTCTGTCGCAAAGGGTATACGCAAGCTTAGTCCCCTTCAGCGATGCGAAGGGTGCCCAAGATTTTCTCATCTTCTCTGGATTGCACAGTTCTAGGTCTATCGATTTATCACGTTTTTCTTCTCACCCGTATCTTATTTTGTGCCTCAATTCAGATACTGTTGGAGGATGCAGTAGATACCCTCCTCGTTCAAAAAGCGAGAAAGTGTCGGGTGCAGACCATACACCACAAGTGACGACGGCCTCCAAGTAAATCTTGGTTCATAGTGATAGCTGATTTTTGGTAAATGATAGTTGTAATTAGTGACAACTGATAGAATACAACTGCAACAGGCTAATCATTTCATTGGCAGAAAACATTTACATTTTGTGAAGGCCGTCGTCACTTGTGGTGTATGGTCTGCACCCGACGCTTTCTCGCTTTTTGGAACGAAAGGTAACTCATAAAAGAAACAAACAATTTGGCCGAGGAACGCGTACAATCGAACATAGGAAAGAATATACCTGAAATCAGTGGGAGGACGAAGCTGTCCTGACGGTGACGGCAAAGGCGAAGGCATCGTTGTGGTGATGTCGTGCTCTGCGGTTGAAGCTCTAGCCGAGTCGACATCGCGGGTCTTTCGAAGCATGTTTCGCTTGTCCGTGTACAGTCGACTCCACACATCCTCGCGACTCTGTAAAAACAATAACTGTTGATAGATCAGCAGACAAGCCATTGGCCTACATATTTGGTCACGTATTCGACTTAAACCTTTATTTAGTTAACTTTTTTCTTCCTATGCAATATTAATGGTAAAAATTAAGAAAAGTGATAATTTCATCAGTGTTATCTAATTACGACTTCTTTTCTTTATGCACTCGTTTTAGCAAGTGGTCAAGTGAAACCTGACTGTAAATTTCAAGCCAAGACTGGAGTTGGTTGCAGTCTGCAGCTAAATGCCAAATCGGAATCACACCTCTTCGTTTTTCCTTATCTTCGTCTGAAATTTAGTGGCTCACCTTTTCCTCGGCACTATGACTACGCTGCGTCACAGATTTTGGCAATGGAGGCAATTTTCTTTCGATGATTGGCGTTTTTATGCTATCCGTTCGTTTCGGTATACGCGACACTCTCGCCTCAACGATCTCCGGAGGACCGGATGAAGTCTCCATCGTTCGTGCAGGAGCCTTAACAGTGAGCGACTTCACTCGAGCGAAGTTAAAATTTGCTCTAAGCGTTCACAGGATTGTGAAATAAATGATCGTCACTTGAAGCAAAGGACGGTAGCGAGAAAGGCCGATGTTTAACCACTCACAATTCTTCCGTTCGACAGATTCCTTTTCACTGGTGGCATCAATTGTGATGGCTTACTGCAATCCTCTCGACTCTTCCTAAGCTGGCAAGCCTTCATCGACGGCGCTGGTGAGGGAGCTTTCGGTGGCGGAGGTCTCAGTTTGGGAGACGGTGACTAGAAAGCAATTTATTTGAATTCAACTTTGGAAAGTACTAGTTTTTTGAAGCAAAATAAACATACCCGTGCTACTGGCGGTTTTACTTTTGGTGGCAGAACTTTGCAATGCTCCACTTTAGGTGACACCGGTACCGTCGACGTTGGTGCCTTCTCTACAGGCAGATCAGTGACCTGTAATTTTTCAAGGAAAATGACATAAACTGACAGCATCCGTCCGCTCGGAAACTCGACGACCACCCTCTTAGATGGGGTCTTTATACGACCCTCCACCCAACCATCAGCCTCAGGGAACTCATTCGATGAAACCTCTCCTCCCCAGCCCGGTCTTTTCATTCAAAAAGGTCGTCAGGCGGGAACAGGGGGAGAGAAGAAAACTACTAGTGTCCTGATATTTTTTACGCGCTTCTTTCTTGAAGACCTCGCCAAAATCGTAGAAAAAAACGTTAAGCACGACCATCTTTCCCGCCACCACGACCGCTTCAACATCTGAAAATATGACAGAAATATGTTTGACCCCTTTCCATACCTCTGACCTCCACCAACCCTAACGACCCCCCTCAAAAACAACTCGAATATGACCCCCTCGTTGAGAAATGCTTAACGCGCGGTTGAATCTGATTGAAGTGTGTCGCGAACCCGCAGCAGAATCTTCGAAATCTTCGGCAGCTGAAGTGAGACAGAAAGAGGAAGATTTGCAATTTTTGCTCTTGATATTGAACAGTGAAATGCTCGAGCGTGAATGGAAATTCGATCAACGCGAAGTTTTCCCTGCTTGAGTATTACGGGAGAAGTGATATGGCCTCATCAAACTCGGACTTCTGTGTGAGATTTATATGGGGAATTCAATTCCCGATTACAGCTTGACAACCCCTCGCCATTTGGAGCACTCTTCATGAAAAGCACTTCTTCCTAACACCCTGTAATTTTGCAATTCTGCATTCGTCTGAATCTGTCGTAAATGCTGGCAAATTTTATGAACGTCGTCTCCATAGTAAGTCAGAGCTGTCCAGATCCCAGCGAGAGGTTGTTCAAGAGCTGTGACGCTGTCACAAAAATGCAAGGGACTTTGTGAAAGCAATGAGCCTGAATCATTATCAGGTTCCAGTACAATGTGCATTGCTTTGGCACTTTCGCAACTATTATCATAACTATAATCTGATTTCCGAGACTACCTCAGGTATTGATTTTCGATGGAAAGGCAGTCTATTGGAAATCAAGTTAGAGGTAGTCAGTTATGCAGGAAAAAATAAAAAAAACAAAAAAAAACAGCCTAGAACCCGAGAAATGAGACGTCCTCTCTGCTTGTTGATATCGGCATTGGTGCGACTGCATCGGTGCTGTCCTCTTCAACGCTAACGCCTATCTCTGCTAAATGGTTAGAAGCTCGGACAGCGAGAGGGGGCGCACCACGTGATTGCGGGAAGCTCATGGTAGATCGCTGGGGCATATCCTTTTATGCGAATGGCGTATCGGTTCGCACCCTTAGAAGATCCACCTGTCTCTCCACTATAGTAAGTTCCCTTTGGACCTATCCCATGCTGCTGTTAAGGTCCGTCACTGGCAATATTCCATGCTGCTGTTAAGGTCCGTCACTACCTTAGAACACAAAAAACAAACACTTAAGGACTTACCACAGTGCATTCAGTGACGGATTCCTGAACAGGAGGAGGTGGTGATGGTGGTGGAGGAGGAGGTTCGACTATTGCTGGCTGGATTCCGTTCCCGCAGCCTTCATTCTCACTCTCCCGATACTCTGACGTGTTGTCCGAAGCGTAGTCGCTGCTCTCCATCTTTGACAAGTCGGTATCTGCTAATGAGAACAAACTTATTGTATTAACATTCTTAGTATGGCGCTGTCCCGAAGCCTCATAAGGATCTAAATGTTAAACAACATTTTGAGGCTCCAAAATTTATTTCAAAAAGCTTAAAACACTTAATTCTCGAAAGCTTTCCAAAAACTTTTGCAATATTTCGGGCTTAGCACCTTCGTCAGGTACGCGTTTGCCTCAATAAGTTCCCAAACATACCCAACGAAAATTCGTTGGGTAAGTTTTTGCGAACCTGAATATGAGATCAGGTAAGATCCAGATGTTCTGAGAAAAAGAGGAGGTGAATCAAATGTAAATAATGACACAGATATTGTGCTCACCTATAGTAGTGCTGTCAGCCACCTCACTGATCACCGCTGATGGGGCGAGCTCAGGAGGGTTTGTTGGTGGAGGGCTTTCTTCAGGCTCTGCCACATGTGGTTTCTCGACTTCCTTTTCGTGAACCTCCGGCTGCTTCACTTCTTTCACCGGCTCCTCTTCCACCTTTGGAACTTCACTGTGAATGGGTTCCGAACGATGGCGGTCGCGTCGCTCTGCAATGTCAGAAAAGAACTAAGATTCGCGAAACAGAGCTCGCTCAAACGGAAACCAGCCATACCCGATTGGATTGAAGTGAATGTGTGTCAAGGTGTTGCTACGGAACAGCGGATGAATCCTTGCACCAGCTGAAAGCAACTTTCCGTTGGACAAGACAATCGAAAGACGCTGTTCACTTTGAAGGCTGAGTTTGCGCCATAATCGCCGTCATCAGCTGATTTCAAGTTTAAAACTAAAGCCAGCAGGATACCTGTGCGTTGATTCCTCCTCACAGGTCTCCTAATCGAGACACCACTCACTTGCTCGAAGCAACCCCAGGCTAAGCCTAGGCACAATCATAGTCTTAAGCGTAAGGCAATGTGTAAGCATAAATCTAAACCCAAGCCTAAACCCGAGCTTATCCTTACATTTCAACGATCGCACAGCTCTGGTGACCTGACCTCAGGTCGAGAACTGAGCAGGGGATTACCGGGAACATCCATCTTCTTGTATAACGGTTTTGTGCAATTCAATATACCGGACTAAGAATAACAACAACAACCAAGGATTACTAATTTATGTCCATAGGTTACCTCTGACTTCCGAGAGTCAAATGCATGTAAATTAAATGCGGGTAAATTGTTCGAATTAAGGGTACGGTATGTGAATTCAACCATTATTAATTTTTTGCCAACATGAGCATGGCAAATAATGTTAACTCAAAATTATCAAAATCATGGAAAAGCTCAAAAGGTGAAAAAAAGCTCAATATTTGGTCATCGTAACGTCACTTGATGAACTTCCTGGCAGCCCTAAGAGCACATTCTTTGAGTAATTTCAATCGAAGACCCTGCCAGTTTCAATGCGAACGAGCGTAAAGCGATCACGACGGCTGGAGAGGTGTGCGGTTTCGATGACGTCACTGATCGTCATTGTGGAAGGGGCGTTGAGGCAGAGTCAACCCTGCGTTGCGCAGTTTTCAACGGCCACGTTGCGCAGTTTCGCCCGATTAGACACGTTCTCTCGCGCGAACATTCACACTCGCATGCTCGAGCCGTCTGTGTCTCCGCCCATACAGCGTGCGTTGAGGATCTCTCAACGTGCCGTTGCGAACTGCGCAACGCAGGGTTGACTCTGGTTGAGTCAGCGGTGTATAACACAACCCCCCTCCCCCAGCTTCTGAAGGGCTCAGTTCAGTAATGAGATTTCATGACGTCATTAAAACCGCATCACGCTCAGCCACTTTGATCACTCTTGATCGCCTCTAAGTTCTTATTTGATTACCATTCATCTGAGACTTTACTGTGAACAGGAAAAGGGACGAGGTGAGATTGATCTTAGATGTGACACCAGCATGCTTTGAGAAATGTTATTAAGGGAATGGATGGTGATGAGATCACTGTTCATTTAGCAACCTTCATACAGAACTGTCTTTGCAGTGCACGGCCTCAGCTTTCCACCATCTGTTGAACTGTTCATGAAAGTCATTTTTTATCACCCACATGTGTCGTCACTATCCATCGGTGGTGGAGTTTCCACTTTTCGTTCGAGCTCAAACTTGACTTTGTACGGCGAAGCGTAGCTCAGCAACGTCAGCGCGTCTTCATACACCATATTATCGAAGTTGATAGTCAATGACTTTATGCGGTCACCTGTAACCATGAATAGAAGTACAATATGAAGTTGAACAGAAGCCGGTGCCCGGTTATTATTTTGAACGCAGTGCTTTGTTGATAGAGGAAGGGCCGGAACTCAAGTAGATGACCATGATATTTTAATGGCTAGCGTAGTGAAAAAGCGACACTACCATCAACCAAGAATACTCACTTCAAAATCAGTCACTGTCCTACAACACCCCTCTGCTTCACTTTGCAGAGTACTAACCAGGAAAAGGCCAACCCGGCCAAATGAAATGAGGTGCACATTTCTGTACGCAGCATGAGACGCTGAACTCAAATCTGCTTTCACTATCTGCTGAACTCTTCTCTGAAAGGAGTTACGGAGGGTTTTTGTTGCCGCCCTTGATTTTCAGTGTTTTACCTGCAATCACATGTTAGCCGCACTATAAAAGTATCGAAAGGAGAACCGAGGCACTGGTGTCGTGAGCCCTCGGTAGCGCAGTTGGTAGCGGTCGTGTTTCTCACGGAGGGGGTCGGGGTTCGGTCCCTTACGGGGTTTGTTGTTTTGCTTTTTTTCCAACATGGCTGAAAAGCCTTTTTGAATCTGTTATTTTACCAATGGTCGCCCGACGCTACATCTACGAAGAGTTTGCAAGCTGACCCTCTTAAACTTAAGCACTACTTGTCTGTGAAAGCCTATGGTGCCCGTAGTGCAGGTGCTATGCTTTTCCGTGGCAAGTAGGTATGATATTCGTATTCAGGGGATCAAACTACCCCTTACAGCGAGTTTTTCGCCAAATCTGAGGCGACGAACTAATTGAGAAAAAGCGGGGCAGTGATGGGATTACCACTCCTCAAACTCCACTTTTTTGGGTTGACCAATCATGGACGACGGGGGAAAGGGGAGAGAAGGTGTTGTATTAGGAAATAATGGTTTGTAGATCTTTGGATGATGCAGACGGGCAAGCCAGACACAATTTTCGTCTATTATGAAAAGTTTTTAAAAAATTTATTCTACCCAAGTGCCAGCCTTTTGTAATGGATTGGTGGATCGGTGAGTAAGTGACTGCCCAAATTTTCGAGGTTAGGTCAAAATTTCAGAATTCGCTAGAAGTTCGCTCAAAGGGAGAGTCTGACTCCCTGATTACGAATATCATACTTGTTCGAAGCAAAAATGCCTGGCGCCTGCGCTACAAGCGCCCAAAGTGGTGAGGAGCGGTGCCGCCCAAGTTCATTATTAATTGCCCTCAAATTCTTTTTACTGTTAACTATACGCAAGCATGTCGGACTAGCAATGTTAGGAGTCTTCCTAGCTATCTTACTGCAAACGGCAAAAGAACAAACTCGCCAGGGAGTTGATCCCCTGACCTCTTTTTCGTGAGCCTCGACCACAGCCCCTGCGCTTTTCTGCTTTCATAATTCCTTTCAGAGAAGAGTTCAGCAGATAAGGAACACATATTTGAGCTCAGCGTCCCAAGGCGCGTATACACATATACATCTCATTTCAAATGGCCGGGTTGACCAAATGACCTTTCCTGGTAAGAGCTGATTTCAATTTTAGTAATCCTACTTTTATAGAGCGTTTCGTGCGTCGTCTGTCTGTCTGTCTGTGTGTCTGTCACGAAATTCCCTAGCTCCTCGGGATCCACCTGGAGGGACCGGATCAAGTGTGGAATGGGTGGGCAAGGTCTCGCGAATTACAAAACATACATCAGCTAAGCGGAGGTCCGCCCGCTGTGGCGTGGCGTATATCGAAGTGAGTGCTACTGACGACCACGATTTTAGTTACTATTCCAAAAAACAGCCTCGAAACTGGGAGAAAACCGGGTAAATTTGTGCATTGGCGAATCAGATCGAACTAGGGAGACCCATCCCCAGTGGGTGGGGCGTTCTCCAAAAAAAAAAAACAGTGCTCTATGAAAAAGTTCATAACTCGGTTTGGAGAAAGCCTATAGAGCAGAAAAAAGTCAGTGTAGGGGAGCGATGTCCAAGGTGTTCACAGCACACATGACGTGGGCGGGGGCCCGCCCACAATCAACATTTTCTAGAGTCCTTATGAATTTAGGACCGGAGAAGTCTTAGCGAACCGGAGAAAAGTGGATAGAGTGTATGGTCAACTGCCATCGGTGAGCGAAAGCTTGCTCGCGAGCCTAAAAATCGGTCCAGAGACAGTTCGGAGACCGAAAAAGGTGAATAAAGGCCTGCCAGGGGAAGGGATTCATTTTTTATTGGTGGGCGGGGCATGACCAAAGTAGTAGCAGTTTGTTGCCGGATCTATAAAGCGCTTCCACGAAGCCTTAGAAACTGGGAAAAAGGTGGATAGAAGTAGGCGAAGTTGAAGAGTTCAATTTTTATTGGTGGGCCGGGCATGCAACAAAGTGGGCGCGGTTTGCGCCAAGCATATAAATCGCTCAGGGACAGTTCAGAGACCGGGAAAACGGAAGCTATTAGCAAGGAAGAAAAAGGTGGGTGAGACATGCACCGAAATAGGAAGAGTTCACGACGAGATTTATAAATCGGTCTAGAGGTAGTCCGGAGACCGGAGAAAAGGCGGATAATGCTTGCAAAAAGGGGAGGTCAAAAGCTGTTAGTTAAGGAGTGGATAAAACCTAGCTCAGAAGTCAAATATTCGTAGTGAATCTAGCCAAACTGAGTATTTGCACTGCACCATCCCATATCGCCGCAGAACTGTGTTGCGCACGTAACACGTGCTGCACCAACTGGTTATAAAAATAATGCAATTAGTTCTATAACGTCGGGGTGGACGCCACAAATGGGTCAAGTGGATGCCATTGGGTACCAAATAATACTTACGATTAGTGTTTTTTTTTTGAATTTCTCAATTTCTGGCCCGATTGCTATGAAAAAAATCAATATCTCGAAAGTTTTTATTAAAGATTCATAGCGTAAAATGTTGCTTACAAATCTCAGTAGATTATCACATTCTCACTTTTGCCTTATTTAGTTACTTAAGAAAATTGTTGGGGTCAATCTAAACCAAATTTTGCATGCGTCATCAAAATGGAGCGAATGAATCAGGGCAAACAACGTAGTACGTTAATTGGACAATCATGTACTAAGTACTTTGGTTGAAAATTAAAGTCAGTGATTTCTTAAAGGTTTTGAAGAAGGAAATTGAAGACTCAAGGAGATGGCGGGAACTTGTGATAGTGTCGCGTGCGGTACGCGACGGTCGTCCGGGCGCGCGCTGCACGCCTGGGCTCTGTCTCGCCTCCACGGCCATTTAACGTCAGGCGCGCGCGGCCCTAGAAGCGTGCGCCACGTAGTGGCCCCGCCCCCAGCCGAGGCCAGTCGTCATGCGGTCGCCTCTGCCGATTGAGGCGTACTTCCTCTCCGTGAGGGGGGAGCCTCAGGCTACGGCCGCCAGGAGGCCAAGGGCGACACATGAAGTGCGCAGAGCACTTGGGCGCATTGCTGCCGTGCGGTCGGGCGCACGGTAGTCTCCCTTGGCGGAGCATCGGTAAGTTCACACCATGCCGTCCCAATCGAGGTTCGCCTCGCTTAGGCCCGATGGTGTGATCGGCTGTAGGGGCCCTTCAATAATATCTGAGGGAGGAGGCAGAGTGCAGTGTAGGATTACCGCGAAGGACCCATCTGAGGACATGGTCAGATCCGAAGCCGGCAGAAGATTACGAGTAGGACGATGGATTGTTCAGAAAAGGACCCTAATAAATGTGAGTATAATGTGTATTATGTTTCGTGGAACTACGTCAGTGGGGAGCCGCCAGGCGAGGGGCCGACGACTATTGACTATCAGATTATCTGATGCAATGTATGTTGTTCGCATTGCTTGTCTAGGTTACCTCGGAGAGCGCGCGGCAGTCGTCGGGGGAAAACGGCACGGACCCGGGATGACCTGCCGGAGCAGGCACCTCTAGTTGAGGTAAGGGGATCCGGAACCCCGATATCGTCGCCAGAAAACGGGACCTGAGGGCGGTCTCGGGGAAGAAGGATATCCTTCCCCCAACGGTTCCGCGACAGATAGAATAGGAGGCCCAAGTTAGTCAGTCGATAAAGGATTGTTACCGAACATGAGCAGAAAAGATAGAGCCTCAGATAATTATGGATCAGCGGTGTAAAAGCCGTCACAAATGTGATTACACAAGAAATTTCGACACTTCTGTTTGGAACTACCAAAAAAAAACGCTCATTTTTGATCACGGCTATAAGTCTTAAGAAAAATTCAGGTCGAGGAGTTCTAGCAATTCCACATATACAAGTCATACGGAAAACGGTATAATTGGTCCTACGCTTTCATTTGTCCATG
>MU875172.1:1937-14257 GCA_036418205.1 Ostertagia ostertagi
CGTTTCTGTGGCGCTGTGTTGAAGTATGTATTGAAGTGTATTTTATGAAACAAATCTGCCCTTTATCCGCTTTCATTTTCGCTGCTGTGAAGCTCTAGAGAGTTTAGGATTCTTATGTTCTTCATGCCTTGGAAAACATGGCACGATAACAAATTTTTTTTCACTTGGAAGTTTTAACCTAGAGAAGTCACTATTTCGTTTATTGTGCAGTATTTAATTGTTTCTACTTATTCTTCTATAATACTGCTTATTTCTTACCGTTAGTATTCTCAGTGTTGTGCTATCGGGAGCCTGATTGTGAGCAGAAGGTAATTGGTTGCCATCAAACGTCGAGGGTTCATATTAAAAGGATTTTAGGTACTCAAAACATGCTCAAATTCCCTCAGAAATTTGCTGGTACATTTGAATGCATAACAGCTTTTTCAGGCTTCTGTTTAACAAATTTTCATAATTAGTGTGCACTCTTCTTTGTCAAGCTTCTTTTACAACTTTTTCTAACTTTTTTAATTACTATGCACTCTTCTTTGTCACTATGAAATGACACTCGTCCATGTGAATGACGCGTTCTAAGGTGAAGCTTGAATAGCTTTACCCGTATGCTTGAATATTCCCAGAACTACTCGAACCTCCGTATGTTTCAGAAAGTTCACATAATCACCTTAAGTAGTAGTGGAGAGGTGATGAGTAAAGTCACTCATAGAAAAACGCAGAGAAACCCTTGACAACGTTGAATATGAAACCCCTTTTTAGTAGCAGTGAAGCGACCTAGCATTGATATGCGGGTAGGGCTTGTGGTAAGGGCTGGAGCCTATTGTGCAGTCCTTGGGCTTTACCACTAGCGCCTTTATCTTGTGAATTTGTGGCGCCAAGAAGGCAAATGCTCCCACTCATTCCAGCGGACGGGCTTTATTTCGTCCGGAAATCCTGCACTTGCCTTTAAAGGCACGAGTCAGGATTGAAATGGTGTGGTATTTTGTTCGGAAATTTGGGAAGAAATGCGATCAGGAACTGCAAGATGGAAGAAAAAGCAAAAAGCGCCATTGAAAATACCGGAATTTCCCGGCCGACGGAGAGACACAGCGCTGCGAGGAGAGGGAAGACGCGAGAGCCATCGTACTCGCGAGGGCGCAGACGCCACAGATGCCGTGAGTGATAAGGACGGCAGCACGACAGCACACAAGACAAGGTCTTAGCGGCGTCTTCGCACTCTCAAGGTGCCGCCCAATCTGCGCTTGGGAACCCCCCTCTGGAAGGGTTCTTATTCTAGAAGGGACTCCTTCTTGATATCTATGCCGACTCATGGTTTTAAGGATCGCGTCTTACATCCACTACATTCACCATGGCGTCATTTGCCGTTCACCTACCAGGAAGGTCTTTCAGGGCGTGCCAAGCTTTTTCAAAACGGTCTTTTGCATGATATAGGGGCACATGCGGGAACCACAGAACCATGTTCAATTTTTCCTGAACGGCCCTCTGAATACCAGAAAAGGGGTAATGCCGAAAAGGAGTGTCCCTAGTCGTTTCTCCAAGGTTGACAAAGTTTCGCTTTTTGCGAGTTACGTGGGTTTGACGTTCATAATTACATTCATAGCTAGACATTCATAACTCCTGCGCGAATTTTGAAACGTCAACTCGAAATGCAAAAATTTGTCACCACGAGGAATCGAACTAGGGACCCCTTTTCTGGTATTCAGAGGGCCGTTCAGGAAAAATTAACCATGGTTCTGTGGTTCCCGCATGTGCCCCTATATCATGCAAAAGACCATTTTGAAAAAGCTTGGCACGCCCTGAAAGACCTTCCTGGTGTTAGCGCGAGGGTTATTTTGCTGTCGAGACAAATGGTGAATTGACTAGGATGAATCTCCTAGCATCCGATTGCGAAATGTGAATGACTGTGGACCAGTCGAGATTTCAGACTTTAATTGCTGTACTTGACCCAAAATCTGTACCTAGCTCGATCTTTTCGGAGAGATGTTTTTGTATAAAGTACTGGGTGGTCTATGTCGACCCGACGATTACATAAGTGTGTGAAATCGCAGAAAAAAAAAACAAAAATAACGTTTACTAGGAAAGGATGGCCACTACAAACAAAGTGCACTCACACACAAAGTCTATCATATAATATTATGAATTTTATAGATGAAAGTTTTCGTGACAGGTGAACGGTGATAACATTCAGAAGATTTATACGTGACCGGTATCAGTGCATATACATAAGAGATTCTGATGTCAATTTAGCGAGCTGTCCTTTCCGATAGTCCTCTATGAGAATGGGGAAGAAGGTGGAGAATCGGGTTCACGAGTGCGGCGCTGAAAATCAAAACTTAATTCCATATTTGTATTTTTTAATTACAATTTTATTATTATTTTTTAATTCTATTATTTTATTTATTTGCTTATTTATATCTATATTATTTTAACATTTATTTGCAATGTTTTTTAACATTTGTTTTGGTAATTGTTATTTTTATATGATATTTCATATCATTTTTGCATTATATTTTTTGTTATTTTTTATTATTTACATTTGTTATTTTTTGTGCTTATTTGTATGTAATGTGAATTTTATATAAGGTCTTAGGGTCCTCCAAAATGTGGAAAATATCCTTACCTTTTGAAGATCGAAAATTAGGTTTCAATTTGTATATGAAATTTATCTTCGGTCACCATCAAGTGAACGATGTCAGAGCTGTTGGCGATCAGGGATTCGCTAGCATCACGTTTCCTGCTAGCAACTACGGATTCTTTTTAGCGAATCGCCGGATTCGAAAAGTATGACACCAGCCTTACGCTGCGGAAGTGGTAGCAAACTTCATAGGAAATTGGTTGGGCGACGGTGAGTGGTTTCTCATACCCGAACCCTTGAGGAAGACTCCCCACTATTGAAAACCCTGTGGTATCGCAAACTACATACATCTTTCTCTCCGAGGACTGTGGTGGATTTAGGAACTTGCTGGTGAGCGCATCCAGTGACAGCATGAGCAAGGGATGATCCACAGACCACACAGCGTTCATCGGAAGTGCTTCTAAGTAATTTGACAGTTAGTTTCGAAAAACTGGCAAAGTCTAACAATTCACGCATGCACGCGCGTTCAGCTATTATTGCCCCTCCTCCCCCACTCCTTCCCGTCCCCCTGAACATTGAAGCTCTGAATGGTATCCTCGCCCACTGGGAAAAACGAAGCAGCGTGCACATGACACTGATTAATTGCTACTTTCAGGAAAAGCGGAACACCCTATTCGAGCTTTGTACGAAAGGAGAAATGGCTCGCTTTTCGCTTTCCCTTCCACGTGACATCTGGAGGTCATTAGCTCTTTGATGGATGCGCTAGACTTTGAAGTCCTAAATGGGGTTACGATGTAGTACCTCAATCAATCATTGTCACTTGCACTCCGTGAAGGGTTTTCCTGTACGTCATTATTTAGGGCTCTAGAGGGCAAAATAATGATGTAATCATTTCTTTCTCATATTAGAAGCACTCCTTAACTAAAATTTGCTGTCAAGCAAGAGTAGAAGTGACAGAGTTAATTACTTGGCATAGGTAGCGGTTGAAAGCATTCGCCGGTAATGATTTTTGGTGCAAGCCTTTTTTTGTCGGGTGGACAAATGCTTAAAAATAATTGCGGGAATTGCGCTTTAGAATTATTTTGACTCAAGGGTCACATTTCACTGACAGTAAATCGGTGTAAACTGGGCTTTGTCAGTTAACGATGTGGGCTACTAGTTGGCTGCAATGGAAGAAAAAAGAAAGAACATGGATAGAATAACTGCGTCTGAATGGTGCTTTTTTTCCTGCGGCGGTAAATGGACTGGTTGCCTAGAAAACTGCGCTGAGAGACAGTGTTACTCAGGACGAAGGGAGGCGAGGCGGGACATTAGAGAGGAGAGGCAGCAACTGCAACGATAAAATGAAAGTTGTTGTTGAGGTAGCCATTGCTGCAAGTTGCTGAGCCACCAGCGCCCGTTCATTGAATTGCATTTTGCGAAAGTACCCTATTTCTGCGATTGCTGGCCCAGCAAGCCCATTTATGGGTATGCTTCTCTATTCTCCACTAAAGAAGATGAGGGTTCAAAAATACTAAGAGCTTGAGGCGAACCAGTAGGATAGATAAAGAAGGCATGTGGTAGCAGGACACTTACGGCGGTGCGGTAATTATTGGAATGATATAGCTCGTAGGATATTCTTCAACACCTTTTGCGAACAGCGCGGTGAACATACACATACGTCCCAACATCTACTTGCGTGGAGGGCGTTATTTAGCTGAGTTTTATTGTGATTAATTTGACACTATTTTCATATTCCAACCTAAGACTGGTTCAAATTGCATTACCGGGTACGGGAAAATGGTATATTCATACCATTCAAATGAACTTGTTAAGTGAAGTGCTAACTATAGTGGAAAATTTGTAAAAAAAATATTGGTAAATGCGCACACAACAGTGGTCGCCAATGTAATAATAGTTATTTATAAATTGTCGGGGAAATAAATGCCTTGTAACCATCACTAACCGAGTTTTGCAGCTCGAAGAATGCGCATGCCTCACTACAACAACATTCTTACTGAAATGACAACATTTTTACAGTTTCGAAGTTTTTTTTATTATCTCCTGGAGGCATTTAAACTATGGTCGTTCTTTGTGGGGATATGAAACGAGTTCACTTTTAAGCCTTAAGACAGCGGTAGCACGACTTACAGGAGCCTGCTTCCTGCTTCCTTCTTTTGATTTTACAAATGAATGACTCAGTTATATACAAAATCAATAATTTTACTCAAAAAAGGTCGCCTCAGTGGAAAGATAGTTTGTGGTATAAAGGATAAAGGATAAAGCATTTGCCGTTGATCAATCCCTTTTTGGGATGCGGCACGCATTCTACTTCCATTTGTACATTCGTAGTGGCGTTTGAATGCGATGTGGCCTATACAATGACTTGCGGGGGCCAGCCGATGTACAAGTCAGTGTTTTTATCCTCCCAGACAAGTCTGGTACCAATTAACCGACCCCGGAGGGATGGAAGGCTTGGTTGGCCCGGGCGACTCACGACCCAGGATTTGATCCCCGGACCGCTCGCGTGGTAAGCGCGCCACTTGTCACTACACCACTTCCGCCCGTTTGGAGGTGATTTGAAAAATTGATATGCGGGTGCCCATTAGTGGCGTGTATGCAGCACCCAATTAGAATTGCGAAGCCAATTGAAGACGTACACATTCAGCCTATATTGTTTGTTGGCTTATGAAGAGCAGCAATCACATGAAATACTCGTCCGGAAACAGTGTTGCCGCTCTTCTGTACCTGCTCTGTCCAACCTAAGGAGATGGCAAGGATAGAAGACTGAGTTGCCATGAGTGGATCAGCCACTACCCAATTCGGACATCTTGAAAAGTGTCTGCAGGCGCTATTGCAAAATAAGGGGGTATTGTGGTGGCAGCATTTAAGCCACGTGAAACATTTAATTCTTGATAAATTCGGGGCTAAGCTATGAGGGTGTTGAAATATTCAGGAGGAAATGTTCATTTCTCGAAGTACCTGCCCCCTCCTAGGAATTGAGCATAGCCGAAGATTTTGTGGTGTGAAGTCAACGCAACTTTTTTCTGGCCGACGCCCATAATACGCCCGGTGCTAGCGCAATACACCCTTTCCCCGCTTTAAGTGCAATTCTAGGTGGTGGAGATAGTGTGCAATGAGATGTCGTGGGGACACACTTCACGCAGCTTCATGTTCGGACAATTGCAGCATCTTGAAAATACTTCCTAATGGATCCTCGAGTTACCCTGCCTACTACGCTTGGCTTATCCTTGCCGGGTCAAACGTCCATTTCTTCTCACCGCTGCCCTTTTTCTGCTCCCTCTCACCTTCCACTCCCGGGAGAGTCATTGACCCAGTATTCTTGGCACAGCCAACCTTCATTTGTAATTCATGAGACCAATCTTCGCTCATAACAGGACAAAGTCTTTTCTATCTCAGTTTTGCACTTTCTCGCTCAGAGGATTGATGTGAATACGAGTAATATTAATGATGGGAATGGTTGAGAATGGGAGGGTGGAGCTTAACTTCATAAAACTTTTTGGAAACAATTCGGAATTTCTAAAGGTGATTTTAGAGCTGGGTGATTACGGCGAAGAACAAAGGCCTGGTAGGAGAATGGTTTCATAGAAAGATCGAAAGAGTGACGAGATTTTCTGAGGCTTTAGAGTCAACTTTTGCTCAACCAAACTCACTTGCAATGGATGGAAATAGCCGCCGTTCTGAAAAAGAAAACATTAAGAGGCATATTGATTAATATTTTTTCATAGGGGAAAAAGAGTCTCGAAAAGAGGATTAACGCACCAATCCGATAGGACTCCGTTTGTCGAACCCAGTAAAGCCGCTGCCTGCAAGACTGTCGAACGCCCTCTTGTTGAATGGAGTCATTCCGAAGCCGCTCTGAAACAGGTTGATGTACATGTATAGAAAACACAAACGGCTCTCTCTTTTCTGCTGGGCCATACTATGAGAAGATTTTCTTTGTAGAGCAGAAGTTACAATTATCAAAACTTTTAATATATTATCAAAACATATCTAATATTATCAAAACTAAAAACACTTTTTCTCTGCTCTTGGAAATTTCTGAACAAAAAGGAAGTTCATGTGGAGGATACCACCCTTTCTAAAACTGTTTGTTCACGGAATGACGATAGCGTCTTTCCGGAGACATACAAGGTGTTCGAAGATGTTGTGTGAACGATTCTTCCGAACTCTACTAGTCACACTAAGTGTCGATGAAAGTGTCTTCTATAGAACAGTCGCGATAGAATTGGTGTGTTTTTTTTTGTTCAAAAGTAAGACAAGAAGAGCGGACAGGAACGTAAGCGGGGAAAAAAGCAAGTGAACCATAGAAAACACTGAAATTCTTCTTGTGAGAATGACCATGGTCTCACGACGAGAACAGCGCTGCGAGGAGAGGGAAAACACAAGACAGCACATCGCGCTCGAGGGGGCACAGACGCCATATACGGATACAGTGGATGAGAATAGGAGCGGTCGCAGCGGTGAAGCGAAGGCAATAGCCCCCGAGCGCGCACTTTGGGGTCGCGACATTATATCCCACCCTGTTAGGTGTCCTACTACTTTACCCAAGGGGTGGGGGATCTTTTATGGGTCGAATTGCGACCTGTGCCACTGACAATAATAGCTCCATTGGCTGAAGATACCGCATTTCCACGCCATAAACATGTGTCATAGTGGATACACTTAGTAAAGATCATAGAGAATCGTGCGCAGAACGTGAGGCTTTCCAGGCCTTAGGGCCGCTTTGCTTCCAATCTGCAGCATGTTCTTGTTGAAGTGCTCTCAGACCACGCTCCCTGTCTTTAATCTATCAAGAAAATAATGTTTTTTGGGAATTGACTTTGACATTCAATTTAAATTTAGGACTCTAAAGAATGTAAAAAAAAAACTATGCGGGTACGCCTAACTATACCTTTTTGTGCTATAATGCCAAAATGGGCCCACTAACTACTGAGGGCTACCATCGTGTCTATGTATTTTGAATTTGCGCCTACTCTGCGTCCTTTTTAATGCCTGGTTTTACCAGTTTAACACCGCCTTGTACCTACGCGATATTCAGCCCTATTCATGCTTGGTGTAATTATGGGTATAATTTCCGCCCTATTTGGAATAGGGCTGAAATCTTGTGCATGCATTCAAAAGTAGAATAAAAAGCGCTTCATCTCTCGAAGCACCACTTTGTTGCGAATGTAAGCTCCCTTCCCATGGGATTTAACTAAAACTCAATCATTCATGGTGGCTTACATGACTTCTTTTATAGTTAAAGAGCTTTTAGGGCTAAAGAATGCCAGCATGACGCCATTAACCCTGTGGTAAACATTTTTGCTTTCACGACTATCATTTTATTTATCATTTTTTTTTAGTATATACCAAGACCAACAAGCAGTTCTCTCATAGCCCAACACAAACAAAAAAAAACGAAGAAATCAGCTCTCACCAGGTGAATCGAACGCACGTTTGTTGAACGCTTCAAATCCTTGTCCTGCCTGTAAAATACGATTCCTTCACAAGCAGAATTGCCGTGTTCATAGCAACTACGAAAAACAAAGGAAAGCAATTTCCATAGAAGTTTCTGGCTGAGACCTCCTTTCTTCTTCTGAACGAGGCAAAAAGGACATTACTCGAGTTAATTTCTCGGCTCACTGCCTTACCGAGTACCCTTGACCAATACGCTCTCCTCCTCTCCCCTGGGTACGCCCTTCCGTTTTTATCATCACAAAATGCGGCCACTTATTGACGCAATGATTCAAGTGACTCCATTCATGCGTTCAGTGGATAAGGGGGGGGGGGGGGGGGGGGAGCGATGGGAAACGTTCAGTCATCCTCCTGAGTCAGGTCACTAGAGCTGCGCGATCATTGAAGCCCAAGGTTATGCTTGGTTTAGGCTTAGGCTTACGCTTATGCTTACACATTGGCTTACTGCTTAAGCCTATGATTGCCTGAGGTTCAGTCCCTAGGAATGCGAGCAAATGAGAGATGTCTTATTATAGATGACCTGAACTGGGGAGAAGAACTGAATCGCAACCTACAGTGTCTGGCCTCATCAGGCTTAAGGGGCGGGCTTGTTGCGTGCCGAACAGCTCATACACATGAAGTGGTCCAATTTTTTACGGGTGAAGGAAGCTCCGGATGGGTGTGAAAGCTTAAAGCGAAATGGTTCACGCATCCCGGGGATTCCCTTCCTTTGCGACAGTTTGCGAGTTTTTGTGCGAGACCTGCCACCTCCCCTTACCTGGATGATTATCCATATTATGTTTAAATCATAAAATTTAACTAGGATAGTGTTCACTTATGAATAGTAATGTTGATTTGCGTTTGATGGGATCTGATTAGTATGCATGCGTCTGACATATTTTCGAACCCTGATTGCAGTTATAAATCTTGTTTACGGTGGCATCTGCTATCATGAAAAGTTGATTCTTTAGAGCCTGTCGTTCTCGAGGCAGCTCAATTATGGAAAATTGCAAGCTTCGCGAGGAACAACAACTAGTTATTAAACAAAAAGACAAATAGAATGTTCTCGAATGTGAACATCAATTAAAGTCCACACTGACCAGGGTGTCAAATGCTCTCTTGTCGAAACCACTGAATCCGGATCCAGCCTAAATTAATGGCATTTTCAATTAATCATTTATTTTTATTATTACAAAAGTCAGTAAGCCAATAAAAAAGGTGAAATTGAAGAGAACTGACAAGCGAGTCAAATGCTCGTTTGTCGAATCCGCTAAAGCTGCCAGCCTGTAAAATTATCTTGTATGGCGAACTTTGGTAGACATAAAAAATAAAGGAGTAGGATTTCGATAATTCTTCAATAAAAACTGAATAAAAGTTAATGCAGTTAAGAGAATGTAAGTTAAGTGAAGGATGTGCTATAGAAAATATTGTTAACAGGTGCTGAATTATGCTCTATCTAAGCATTTATTATGGATCTTTGTGGGGCTCCAAGATGGCATAAAAGGATGAAGGATAAAGCATTTGCCGTTGATCAATCCCTTTTTGGGATGCGGCACGCATTCTACTTCGTAGTGGCGTTTGAATGCGATGTGGCCTAATGACTTGCGGGGGCCAGCCGATGTACAAGTCAGTGTTTTTATCCCTCCCAGACAAGTCTGGTACCAATTAACCGACCCCGGAGGGATGGAAGGCTTGGTTGGCCCGGGCGACTCACGACCCAGGATTTGATCCCCGGACCGCTCGCGTGGTAAGCGTGCCACTTGCCACTACACCACTTCCGCCCAGATGACATAATATTGAGAAAACATCAAGTTGATTTACCAGATGGAGGTACTATTGCTATCGAACAAACCATTGAAAGTACTAGTTGGAGGCCAAGAAATAATATCAGAAACGCTGTGCACATTTGCAAAACTGGCCCACCCTTCATCAATGCTTTCTGAAGTGGAAAATCATATCTCCTCTCCAACAAGGCCGTTACTTTAGAAAAACGCATGAGACAAAGAAAAATCTGCTTGTTTGATAGCTCGAAATGCGCATGCATACAATTAGTTGTAGCTTCGTCTATGAGCCCTATTACCCCGTTTATTTCGCTTGTAAGAAGTTTTGCTTGGGTTGTGTCCATTAGGGGTAGAACTGTGCAAAAGAGCGGCCATCAGTAAACCATTTAAATTTATTGTGAGAAACAAAATGCCTCAATGACTAGATCGGTAATCAAATAAAACACGGTAAGCAGTAAGCGGAGAAACACACGAATAAATAAAAAAAATTGAGGCTGAAAAATGAGACGAATACTCACGAAAGTGTCGAACGCTCGTTTTTGCCGTGACGGAGCACTTGAGATCAACGCCTGAAATGATTCTTTTATAGTCTTCCATGGAGCCGTTACCGTTCACCTCAAAAGGCTAGGCTACACTTGGCAGGAGAAATCGCTCTCAATTATTGATTCTGATATCAAAACCACTAATGATTTGAAGCTGTTCTAGTTCGATGTATGACTCAAGATAGACGACTATAGCGTGATAAAAAGGGGTGCTGATTTAGTCAGAAGCACTAGCCGAAGGAGGTATTTGATGGAATAAACCGTAGAATTGAAATGTGACGTCTCCTTCACTATGCTACATCGAAGTCCCAGAGAAGATATTCCCTTGCATCCTAATTCTCTCAAATCGACTGTTTAAGATAGATAGGAAAATATGCGTAACTACTTATTTATTCCGTGGACCCACAAAGCTATTAGAGGAGGAGCTCACACACTCCACCTTAACAGGGTCATCCGTCGCGATCGCACTTTTCCAGAAATTTGGCGAACCTCGCCTTCAATGGGTTCCTCGATGCGATCCTATCGTTCGAATAGTGCGAACGAACGGTTGACCCTTCACCTTATAGCAAGTGAGTTGTTCTGCCAATCTGATCATAGAATTTGTCTCTAATGTTGATTTACTATCAGGGATAAAGGATGAAACACTCTGCGTTAACCAATCCTTTTGGAATGGACCACGCATTCCGCTTCTATTCATCGTAGTGGCATGTCAATGTAAAAGGGCCCCTACAATGAATTGCGAGGGCAGCCGATGTCGAATGCCAATGTTTTAACCTTTTAGGCAAATCTGGTGCAGCAAAAGTGCATCGAAAGCTTGGTTACCTTAAGCGTTATACAATCAGTGAATAGACCCCTGGATCGTTGGAAGTGGCGTCACCTTCCACTACCATTGCATCTGAACGGCGCAGCCAGAAAACTTAAGATCCAATACTTGGGCTAAGCCCATCACCATGAACATACGTCTTTTCTTAATCCTCTGAGTTGTGGCCAAGGTTGCGCTAATCTCGTCTGTAAGAGGTCATAAAGCACATGACGCCCTCGTGGGGGCCATTGTTCACTGTGTGTAAGCTTTAGGCAAATAGATTTACGCATGCTCTTGATGAAAGCAATAAATAAATTGAGTATTCATTGCACAAATGCCAACCGTGATGGATGGTCACATCGGTGTGATGGTCCGAATAATTGCTACCGCAAATTGCACTGAAATCTTCGATCATATTTGATTAATTTTCTTGATTTTGTAGGGTTCATAAGAAAGTAAAGCCATCTGCCTTTGTGAGATCTTTCGAAAGAAACTGGGTCTCCCGAATATAAAATCGCTGATTATTGCGATCCTCGGCTGGACGGAGAAAAAGGGTTAGGTCATGTAAATATATCCCACCAAATACTAGTAGATTTAAATTATTATTTTGATTTTAAGGTATACTTATGATAGGTACCGGTATAGTGTGTAGATGCACCTAGGGTGGTTCCACTATTCTGCAACGGAAAGGATGCTGAACCAGGGAAATGGAGAGCTTTGCCTAAGGTGGAGGATCTTTAACGGTGGATGTCCTGGTGCAGAAAAGTGGATAGGATGTGGGCAGGAGGTGTGGAATGTAGGACATCCACCGGTCCTTATCAAAAGTACGCTCGAAATGAGTCGTTCACTTATTATCTTATCCGTAGTGTTAGAGTCCAAGGAGCGCTCTCTAGGACTACGGATAAGATAACAAGGAGTGCCCCCCTTCCAAAGTCGACATTCACCCCGAAAAGTACTAATGTGGCCACATATTATAGAGATGTCATCATCATCGCTTCAATCATTATTTCCGTTCCTTCTCTTCCTTCTCCTCCTTGGAACAATGTTTTCACTATTTATGAATTCTATAGAAATTAGAACAATCAAATGGTTCCGAACTTGGACCACACAAAATACGAACAATTTGGTAAGCTTGTCCCAAAGAAAACAAATCAGAAACTGGCACGGGATGACGCGAGAACTGTCACATGAAA